>VZSC01013674.1:92686-168851 GCA_013398225.1 Steatornis caripensis | reverse complement strand
GGGGGGGGGGGGGGGGGGTGCTGGGTTTGTTTTTTTTTTTAAACTGGAGTTTAGCAGCATTACTCAATATTTTGTGCTAAAATCATTGAAAAGGAAATTTCTGTATCACACTTACTTGGGTGTCAGAGCCAATGCAGGCTTAGATCTGATGTTTGAGGTGTCTGAGCCCAAAAGGATTTGAGAAGCTTGCGTGCTTTTTGTGGTTTCTTTTCCCCTTTTGCTTTTCTTTCTCCAGAACACAGCACCAGGAGTTTTCTGAGAGCAGGACAGAAGCTAACGTGCCCTTGCCAGTAGTATCTTTCTTCACAGGAAAAAATAGAGCTGGCCTCAGCTCTGAGAGCATAACAATGAGGAGACTCTTGTTCCTTTTACCATCCTCTGCTTTGCATACAAATATTCAACATGCTGAACAAAAATTTGAAAATGAGGCAATGTATGTGAAAATAATTCCAAGAAGTCTAAGGATTTTGTGCTTTTCAGCGCTCAGTCTCTTCTCTGCTCCCTATCCTAGTTGCAGCATAACTTTCCTTCTCCTGGATGCAGCTGAATAGCAAGCAATCTCAGTTGCTGATGCACTATTTATTCTTTCAGCAGTCAGCTGAACTGCCTGCTCTCTGTCTTTTGAGGTCAGTTTCTGCAATTACCATTTCTCCCCAATCTAGTTTTTTTTAAGTGACGCACTTAAGCAATTATAAGTATGTACATGTGTGGGACCATGCAGGGAGGGAAAATTCTATGTTTATTATATCTTCTACTATCCACTGCTCTTTGTAGTTGACATGCACATGTAAAATCTCTTATCTGTAGTACTTGCACAGCCTCTACTACTAGGACTTTGTCTTTTTGATGTGAACTTGATTCTAACACAGTGAGCATATTCTAAAGTAGCTAAATGAGAACAGGACCCATAAAAGTTGACACCTGGTGGAAACTGAGCCAGGGAGGCATTTTCTTTCCCTGTGGTGGTGTTACATTCCTCATGGTCAGCAGTAATATCTTTGCCTCTTGAAGTACGGGCTGTGGGGTTTTACACCGTGTTCAAATGGCCATCGCTTGAAGCTTTAGCGTTTATAGTGTTTGGAGGACACATTCTTGCTTTCTGAGTATTCAGTGCAGCAGAGGTAACAGCAAGCAATCATATAAAATGAGTAAGTTAATGGCTAATTTGAGGGCTGCAGGAGGTGGAGGGAGAAGAAACATGCTTGTACATCAACAGAAATATCATCAACCCCTGTAGCACGTTTGCTGTTGTTCCCAAGACTGTTTTTGCAGTATTTCTCTGAGTCAGACAAGAGGCTAGTAAGGATAATATTAATACATCTAATGACCAAAAGTATTTTTTGCTGTTTTCATAATGAGTGCCTGTGTTTGTATTTCTAAATATCTTATCCAGCTGCCTCTCATTGCTGTCAGTCTCTTGGAAATCCTTTATCTCAGACTTTCTTCAAACTTACAGAAAGAGAAGGTGGCAAAGTTCCCAAAATAGACTAGGATTTGGCTTGCTTGTTCCCTAATACTGCTCTTCAGACATTAGTGAGTAACCTGGTATACTCTGATTATATTAGATTTTTGATTCCTGTCTGATTTTTCATGTAGGGCAATGGGCTTCAAACAGACATGGTGTTCCCTTCTCAGGATGTGACAAAGTTTAGCAGAGGGGAGTCAAGTCATACTTAGGGAATAATATTTTCCTTCATGATGTAGTGGTTGCAAAACAGTGTGTAAAAGCACATGGTGCTCCAGGGGAGCAAGCAGGGCTCAAACTCACTGAGACCCTGGAGCTGCTACAGCAAGGGACAGTGCCAGCTTGCCCACGAAAACCCGGGGGTATCCAGATGGTACAGACATAAGTATCTGTACGTTCCAGCTCCCCATAAATACCTTTATCTGTCCTTATTTTTGAACTCTATCTTTTTCTAAATAGTTAGTTTATTAAAGTGGGGAAGCGTGCATAAAATATGTCCTGGAAGTGGGCAGATGAAAGCAAAGGCAAAAATAAAGAATTCAGAATTTCTGGTGTACAGTATTTGTAAGCGAAGTAAACTGGGAGTAGGAGCTTTAAGTCAGTGCTACAAAAATAATTTCTGAAATCTAATTTGAAATTCGTATCAACTTTTATCAGATGGAAGACTTTCTCCTAGGAATGACACTTACCCATGGAAGGAAACCTAAAATAAAATGTAGCATACCACACATGCCCAGTCAGAATAGCCTGAAATATTCATATCTAGAATGCCAACAAGCATATTTGTGGTTCAACTACAGAACGAATAACAATCTAGTGTTGTTAATTAAAAATTATTTAAGCACACAAACTCCTGGTAGTATGTAATATCGAATGTATTAAACTCTGCTTCCCCATTTCCCCAATGCTGAACAGCAATTTGGTTAAAATTTAGTCTTCTATAATAGCTTGCAAAATTACTGGTTTAAAAAATCATAATCAATACATTGAAAATGTGTAGGAGTGTGACAACTTGTCTTCAACAGCCAGAACACCAGGATAAGGACGTGTCAGTCCTGTTAAATATTATCAAGCTCTTTCTCTCCAGTCTGTTGCCAGAAATTAAATTGGGGGTAGGGTGGGTGTTTGAGGGCTCAGAGTTTCAATATTTCAGTGCAGAAAGGAAAGCAATGAAAAGAAAAAGGATGGAAATTTTCAAACATGGTAGCTGATGATTATGCTTTTAGTTTTTGCTTTCGGTTCTAAAATCTAAACGGCCTCAAATAAGATAGTGCTGACTACCAGCACCTCATAGTTGAGTGAGAAAGTCTTAACAGCACTGGCATTGAAACCCTGGCCCTAGGGAAGAGGTTTGTTCTAGCCTTTGTAAACTCAATTTCATTTAGACTTGATGTCTCTGCCTTTTATCTGAATTAAACAATGCTGGACTTAAAAGGCTACAGATATTAAAATGAATGTGGTTTTCTGATAAAGTTCAGATAAATTTGTTCATAAAAATGGTATCTGGGAGCTGGGTTGGGTGGTATAAAAATGAGAAACTAATTATGTCCACTGCATAATTTTATCACCTATTTCTAGAATGCTGTCAAAACAGCATACCGCTGTCTTTCGAGATTGCTTTGTGCTATCTCTAAATTTTGAAAAACAAAGATGTTTTTCATGTAATCTTGCATGACCCATGATTTCCTGGTTTAATTAGGTTCATTTTAGTGGTGTTAATTCAGGGATAGATTGAGTCCTGCATTTGTAACTTACTGTTTTGGTACTCAAGAGTGAAAACTGGCTAGCTTTACCGTAACATCGTGCATAATGACTTTGAAGCCGAATGGAAAATTTAATCTAAATGGATTGTTTTGCCATATTGCAAAAAAGTAATGGGGGGGTGGGGAAGGAGAGACAGCATTTTTAATTTTTTTTTTTGTTATACTGGAACATCTGCAGTGAAATGGAAATAGGGGGGTTTGTGTGTATGTGTATACCTCTGTATGCATAGGTGAGTGTGTATGTTTGAATGTATTGGTGTGTGTGTATGCTGCTGTGTGCATGTGTGAATGCATGGGTTTGTGTGCATGAGCGCTTATGTGCTTGCAGCTGTGTGTGTGTGTGTGCGCTTAGGTCTGTGCGTCTCTCGATGTCCGTGCCTGCGTGGCCCTGAGTGTCTGTCCCCGTGTGCCCCCACGTACCCCAGCGGGTGAGTGCGCGCCCCCGCCCCGCCGCCGGGTGGCGCTGCCGGGCGCTGCCCCGCCGGGCGGGCGGGAGCTCCGCGCTGTTGCACATCGCCACCTGGCGGCGGCGGCGGCGGCGGGGCACGCTCCTGCGAACGGCGTGGGGAGGCCGGGTTGAGGGCGGCCTGTTCCGGCGCCACGGCCCGTTGTAAGTGGTTACCTTAAAACCAATATGGAAATAGGTTTGTAGTTGCAGATTTTTTAAAAGACCAGGAACCGTAAAAAGAGAAAGCAGTCAGATTGCTAAAACTTCTTCATTGAAGAATGAATTGTTAAAATCGCTGACCTTCTCAATGTTGGCGTTTGGCAGGGTCACCCCAGCTGTGCCTTGGTGGGCTCAGCCCTAGTCAGATCTTACGAGGTGATGTGTCACACCAAGGCTTGCACAAGATCTGTTGCCAAAAAGTGGCAGGCAAGCGGCAGGGGAAACAGCCACCAAATTATCCCACTTCCGACATGCAGGGCTGCGTGAGGAGTGGAGAAGTCTGGCCTCGCCTCGTTTGAAAAGCTTCTGTCTTTGCTATCTTCACTGTTTATTGTCCACACCTTCAGTATCGTCAGGAAGATGTGGTATTGCAAAGCCATCAGTCGTTTTATAGTAGACTCACCCAGCCTGCCCAAAGGGTGTTTGCTTCCTGTTTCCAAGCAGCATATGGGGCTGCAGAAAGTAAAATTTAGTTTGGAGTGATATGAAAGGATAAGTTACCCCAAGTGGAGATAACTGTACCAGTACAAAGGCGCCGTGAAGTGTTACAAGCAGCCTGATGGGCTGTCTCCAAGTTCAGAAACTCCTAAGCAAAGAAATGGCCAACTATGACTAAACAGATAATTAATCCTAATGACAGGCGTTTAATGAGAGCCATAGTCAGAGATTACATCAAGTCCATTTCTGCATACAGTAAAAACCCAATTTAACTATAATTTCCTGGAACCTGAAAGCATTTGACTCCTCTTGTGTTTGAGCTGACTTCCCAGCTGGTGGTGTTACCATGTAGGTGCGTGAGTGATGCCTTTTGATAGTGCTCCTGTACTCTGCTTTTGCCTCTCCCCATAATCGTTTCTTTGGTAATGAAACTTGTGTCAGCAGGGTACATCTGTTGGATTTGATTTCTGGTGACAGTGCAGTTCTTGTAATAAACTTTTCCATATATAGATTAATAAAAAATTTGCAGTACTGGAATGACAGGCATTAATATATGGCTTTTGTGTTTCAACCTAATTAAAATGATAGCAGAGCAAAAAGGAAGGAAATCTAAACAGTCGTGCTCCACTGGGGACTTAAAAAAGACACTATTGAGTTGGAGTCCAGTCAGCTGCAAGTGCTAAGTTTGAGTTGATACTTATTATCAGAATGAAGATAAATGAAATCACCAGTCATTAGCTCACAATGTGTAAAGAGCTCTGAAATGTCTTTGCACACACAGCAGTTTCCCAAGGGGCTGCTGCAGCTAGCACCGCTCAACATGGTTAACAGGATGCAGCAGCTTTGTTTGCTACAGGGATATTCATACTCAACTTACCTTCTCTTCAGCTAATTTGATTTGTAAGGCATGCCCACGCAGTGAAGCAAGCTGAGACAACAGGATGGGACTTGTGAGTTACTGAGTAGGGTGCTTTGGTTAGGGGGTGGTGGCTGGTCAGTAGCCACAGTCCTGCATGGGTTAGCTAGTCAATGTTCATATGGCCACTAAAGTCAGCATGTAGGCGTCGAATTTAAGCCACAACTTTAAACTTACTAACACTGTTACCCTTTTGCAAGGCTGGGAAGGAAATAAGGTTCTGGAGACATTTGTGGCCACCCTGGCAAACAGAAAATAAGTTCTCGGGTGATGGCTTTCCTCTTTTAGACCTAAGGGGCAGCAAGGCCAGCAGTTATCTACTCCCCTTGTTCATTTAGACTAGCTAGCAGGAGGATCCACCCCATGAAATAAATAATTAGGAGGTCCTATTATAATTTAGAAGGAGAAGAAATCTATGCCCTAGTAATTCCCATTCACATTTTGTTTCCCTCATCTCTGATGAGAAGGGCCTGGGGATGGTGTTGTAGACACGTAGAATAAAATGAAAACATTTTATTCCTTTTCCCCTTTCCTTTCTCTCCTTTTCCGTCTAGCAGAGAATGACTTGTTAATCCTGGGAAAAAGCTACCCACCTGAGTTTCTACTGGGGCAACACTGACTGCCATGTGCTTGACTTCTCATAGGGAGACAAGAGGGTTGTTTTCTTTGAGTCATCACTGATTCACTCACAATTGACTATTTAGAAAGAAATATCTTGGACTACTTAACCAGTCTTTGTGTTCACTAGGACTCTTATGGATGCCTTTCCATTGTGCATGTTGCTACACTAACCTGTTCAAGGGCTTTGTATATCTGAATCCTCTGTTTGCTTGTTCAGACATAAGGGTCTGCAAAATGAGGCAGAGGAAGGGTTCATCTGGGCAAGTGGCTTGTCTCCACTAGTTGCTATAAGGAGATCTTAATTTAATATTCCTCCTAATACAATATATAAAGTTTTACTACAATTTGTTCAAATCACTGTAAGAGATGCTGAGACCAGGAATGTGCTAATTAAAAAGTAGTTGAAATATCAACTATAAAACCTTGAGTAGGCCAGATTGACTTCATCCCTGCAGTGTTGTGTAGAGCCCCATCACGTTGTTACAAGAAGTCAGAGCGTCGAAGGCGTTTCAGTTTTGGACGTAGTTAGAAGTGTCACAGGTTTTGCTCTAGGCTTTCCTGCTTCTCTCAGAGGGCACAGTGGAAGGTGGAGGGATGGAGGCCAGTGCCATCTCAGGCAGCAGAAGCTACAGAGTCTGTCTTCAGGACGCAGAAGGAAACTGGCTTAATTTAGGAGAAGTGGAATGTGCCTGAGATGTTAGGGCAGTTAAGGGGCATCATTTGTTATTTACTAAAAGATTAATCATGTATTTGGGGGTTTATTTGTATCTTTACTCCACTACTGGTAGTCTGTGCTTTTAAGTAAACACACTCTCTTAACCTTTGTTTTCTTTTGCTGATAAGGCTGCTTCTAAGTGATGTGGCAGACTTTTACTGTACAGTGAGGGATCCTTTAACTAGGATAAAGAGATGCTTACAGTAAGGACCAGCTCTCCAATGAGCTACTGCAGGGTAGCCAGAGCATGGCAGTGTGTCCCTCTGCAGCACCTTCTTGGGTCTCTTACAGGGATGATGTTCCAAAAGCTAGGAGAGGAAGAAGTGTCTTCTAATGACCAGCAATAACTGATAAAATTCTGGCATGTGGCAGGCTTTGAAAAGCACGTACCGTTTTAAGGAGAGAATGCGACAGTGTTGGGCTAGTGTTAAATATCTACAAATGAAAACTGGACAAACATGACAAGTTCTGGGAGTTTACATCCTGTGAGCAGAGCATTGCCTCATGTTGAAGGAAATGTCTTAGCAGATACGCCAGTCGCAAGAGAAACAGGTTAAAAAAATCATATCTGAATTTTCTTGAGTTCAGCTGTGTATGGTGGAGCACATTATTTGTAGCTGTTAAAAATGAGATAAATGTTTTCGTGTTACTTCAGTGACAGTCCTAATGAAGAGGAATTTTAGGTAGTGGGGAAAGATCCATATGACTTCAGCTACAGCTACATCCTTGGACTGGTAACACCTTCTCTAGAGAAAATGGACATGTGGCCAACCAAGCTTAAATATGAGCTCACTTTCCGCTGTGACTGCCTGTCCTGCTTTCTTGAAAAGCATCTATATGCAGGGCTTATTTGCAGTGCTCTTTCCTTAGTTGTGGCTTGTCCTGTTGTAGACAGAAGAGGAAGCTTGATACGGCTTCACACTGTATCCTTTCTCCCCACATGAAGGCAGCGAAACAGCCAGCAGGAGAGCAGTGAAATGTATTTCATGCTGGAATACTTAATCTGTATGCATTTTTCCAAAGAGCATGGCTTTTCCCTTTTCTTGCTTGGTATTTTCGTGATGCTGAACATTGTCCATTAATCTGATATCCTTGAGAACTGTCAAAAATAGAACACTCGTGTGAGTTACAGGGTTTATTTACCTTTTATACAGAGGAATTTGGTAAAAGAATGGTTACTTTTTTCGCTGTTGTTCCTCCTGCAATACAGACCATCAGAAGCAATAGCAGAGATGTATTTAGCAAAGCATGGGAAAAAACCAGAGCGCTAATGTGTTTGTCTTCCTCTGCTGTAGAAAGGACGTAATTTCTGTGTAATTTGCAACAGTGGAAAGGGAATTGAGAGATGTCCTGAGCTACGTACTGAGCTGGAGGGGAAGCGGAAAAGGCAGGAGGCTAACAGGCAGAAGTGCATTCAGTTGGGATTCTGGACAGGATTAGATGGAAGTAGTAGTGAAACAACTAGGGAGACATGACTTCTTGCATTCTCAGTCAGAAATCCCCTCTCCACACATATTTCTTTGAAAACTTTGTTGGCTAGTAAGGGCAAGACAGTCTCTAGTTGATGTCATGAGAATAGAAGAGCCTAAAGACATCACCAGTAGAAATGCGTGAGTTGGAGTAAAATAGGAATTGATTGCACCTTGGAGTGAAATAAACTACTGAGAGAGACAGGCAGCGGTAGCGGTGATTTCATGCTGGGTGAAGCTAGCAGTGCCTGGGAGGCATGAGAACAGATATTTCCAGACCAGAAAGACTCCTGATAAATGATGGGTGGTAAGTGTTTCCCTCCTGCCTGACACTGCTCTTGCCATAGCAATACTGTAATGCTG
Source organism: Steatornis caripensis (assembly GCA_013398225.1). NCBI lineage: Eukaryota > Metazoa > Chordata > Aves > Caprimulgiformes > Steatornithidae > Steatornis > Steatornis caripensis. The sequence goes on along the minus strand of VZSC01013674.1, from coordinate 160,434 downwards.
CTTGCATTCTGGGGTGGGAGTGGCACGAGGCTTAAGATCTGCTCTGGGGCTCTGAATTTCCTAAATCTGGAGTTCTCTGTCTTAACAAACATCCTTTGACTGTGGTAGCATTTTCTTCTGCATGATGCATGGGTCAGTGCGTATGGGGTGTACATGACACTGTCAGCTGGGTCTAAGAGGCTTGCCAAATCCTCAGCGGTGCTTCACAGCAGGCCCCAGACAGTTCATAAACAATGGCTTTGCCTGCATATGGGAGAGCTGCTTGACAACTTATTTAATTATTGGGTGGAAAAAAGTTTAAACATTAAGAACCATACCGTATGTCATGTTCTTTAGGGAAGAAAGTCATCTGAGGGAATCGCGTCATTATTATCCAACGTATATGTAGTGCTGGTCATGCTGAAAAGTCATAGAGAATATTCTCCTCAGTGCTGTTTCCTCTTAGTTTTATCATGGGTCATTTACCCTAAAACTTGCAATAAAAATGTTAGGTGTGCTTGACACTGCAGTATACTCAAGTTAACTTTGGTATCCAAAGCAATCTAGCCATGGCAACACAGAGCATTGCATGGGCTAATTTACACTGTAGACAAACCATGGACAAGGTACGTACTTAGTGAGGGAGTAGATACTTGTATTGTCCGCAGATGAGCCTGTGGAAGAGAGCATTTTCCTTTGTGAAAGGAAACCTGGGAACAGACAGGTGTTCACTTTGCCAGCAGCTGTACTGGTTAAGGTGTTACCTTCCCCAGATGTTCGATATTCCCATCTTGCATACGTTCCTGTCTCCTGAGCTCTGCCAGTGAAAGGGAGCCAGGAAGCATTTGCTAAATGGGCTTCAGGCAGAGACAGCTGCATAAGCCCAAGCTGCTGATATAGGTGGCTTGAGATAACCTGCCTGTTCCTGAAGCTCATGCAACTCTCCTCCTTGGCAAACCTATGACTATGGGATAGCCTCCAGTTTGCAATGCTTAGATCTGGAAGGCAACCATCAGCTCGTGGTCTTTGAGTCACAACTGCCACCCTTATTCATGCTTACCCCTTCCTTCATGTTGTTCAGGAATGAGGTAAATGTTGTTTTAAACCATCTTTTATGGTCCTTACATTTTTGAATTGCTGAAGGCTTTGTTCAGGTACTGAATCTCACTAAGGGCTTCTCTAACTTATTCCCTGTTTCTTAGGCCCTTCTGTAATAATAAAATTAGGTTCTTCTTCATTCCTTACTTCCAGCACTCAAAGCAAACCTGGCTTGGAAACTCTAAGCTGGCCAATCACTGAGCGTGGAGGACCTTGTTGTAGTGATGGAGCATTGGAGGGGCTAGTTTTTCTTGCAATCTTTGACACTGTGAATTCTCCACCTGACTGGCACGTGATCCAAACTTACCTGTGCTCAGCCTCCCCTCGAGGAGAGTGGGTAGCTGCCTCCTGGAAAAGCTTGGGCAGAATGTTGCCAGGTTCTTGTTCACTGCTGTAGGCATTTGGAGGTTCCCAGCAGAAATCTCGTGTGTAAAGGGAAAGCGTTTTTCTGATTAAACCTACAGATTTCAGCCACCTCCATGAAGCTGTGTAGCGATTTTGCTCCTGGGGAACAGGCAGCTGAGTGAAAGAAAACAGAGATTTGGTGTGGCATCGCAGTGGGAGGACTCTGCAGGGGCTAGCTGGCAGAGCTGTGTGCAGCTGAGTTCCCAGCTGTCCTTTTGCTAACGAAAACTCCCCAGGAACCAACTGATGAGAGCCCCACGGTGATAGCGCTGCAAGACACTGCTGCCACATGTCGCTCGAGCTCACTGCTGGATGAACAGGTTCATAGGGTCTGTTGTGCAACTGTGTTGGGGAAGACAAGTCAGGCGAGGGGGACTGGACCTGTGACATGCAATAAAAATGGCAATTTACAGAAGAAAAATGTTTCTATGAGAAACACAAATCTCTGAAGATTGGGAGGGTGAGAGAAAAGGCTCAGAGAAGAAAGAGGGGAAAAGGAGAGAATCACATCATTGCAGTCATGGTAGAAGTTGTGCTGTCCTGATGGATCTCAGCTTTTAAGTGTACACTGAGTGCTCATGCAGACTGTACTCCTGCTTGGGTGGTTGTTCTTTACCAGCAGATGTGACCTGTGTGAGCTTTGCATTGCACCTGTCTTTCTGTGAGATGCTCTCTTGGGGGTGCGTATGCGAGGCAAAATTTCTCCTTCCAGGTTTGCAGTGGTGAGGGCCTTTATGGCCTTTGGATTTTCAAGAGGGTTCAGAGAAGTGAAGAAAGGCTTCATTAGAAACTCTCCTTTCAACTAAGAGAAAAGCAGCAAGGATGAATTGGAGAGGAATTTTTGCCAGCGCTGGAAAATCCTAACAAGGAAGTGCCACACAGGCTGTTCAGCAACAAATTCCCAACAGTGTGTCTCAATTCAACTCTTTTCACTTTTAAATTCCAGGTCCAAATAGACATTATTTAGAAAAGAGTTTACCTGGGGTTTTTCCATCCTTTCCATTCTATTTATTTCACTTGCATCTGGTAAAATGCTCCATATAAAAGATTTTTTTTTTAAACAGTCTTGGTGGATTAGAAACATGGAGAAGTGGAAGTTGCAGATTTCTTTTTGAGAATTGCTGTTGGGAGCAAGAAAAGGGAGGAACTGCTGCTTTTTGTTTGAAATTTTACAAGCGAAATGTTGCTTTAAAAATGTTAACTGTTGATTTTAAAGTGCTTCTGGCTCTGATTTTTGATGGAGAGGGGCTTTAGTAATCTCTTCTACATATACTGCAAGCAAATTTTTTTCTCTGTTTTGCGACATTTAAAAATAGCTGCAAATATTGGATTTCTGTTTCATTATATCTCACTCTAATGCCACTCTGAAACCCTGCTTGCAGTTAGAAAGTTTCACTCTGGTGAAAAAAAGCGCTTCTTCTCTCTCCTTTAATGAATTTGCAAATGGGATAAATGCATAGTGCAATCTGCAAAGAATTTACACCAAAATAGAAGAATCCCTGTTTATGAGTGTCTGACATCTTTTAGGAACAAAGAGTGAATAATTACTCCAGAAAAAGAATCCATTAAAATAACTTCTGTCAAATTCAGCTTTGGTATAAAGAGCTGCTATTTTGCCAAGTTCAAATTGCCTTTACCAGAGTGGCATTACATTATGTTGTTTGTGAATTTGGCCACAAAACCTTACCTGACTACTCTGGAAAGCTCCTGGATGTTTCTTGAGAAATCTTTGCATTAGAAAATATCCTGTCCATGGTCTTACTTACACAGAGTCCATTGTATGTACATAAGAGTTCTGGTGCTTTTGAAAATCTGAGTTAAATTTTGTTGAGTTTTGCAGTAAAGCTGGAAAAAAGGAAGGTAAAAGAAACATAATCCAGACATGTCTTGACTTAATGAGATTATTACGGAATAGATTGATTCCTTTAGGATTTGCTAGAAAAAAGGGGGAAAAAAAAGCTATAGGAAAAAAAGAAAATCTAAACATAGCATATATCAAGTTAGTTGTGTGTATAAAACTTACACTACTAAAATTACTCATACTCTAGAGTGATAACATGACAGATCATCCTTCCTTGTTTCCTCTTAGAAAGGGGGGGGGGGGAAAGAGAGTGTAGTAATATATCTTCTGTTGCTAACACTGATACGTGATCTTTAGATGTGAGCCAACTTAGAGAACTCTTTGAAACCAGCAGTAAAATTAGTTAAAAAGTTTGAGAGGGCTATGGATGGAAGGGATAATACAGAGAAGATTTCATTTGGCTTTGAAGAGGAGCCCATCCTAAGCAAATGTTTCACGTTTGGGAGGAGGGCTGGGAGGAGGATGGAATTGCAAAATAATCCCTTTTTCTTTACGTTTATTTTGGTTACTCCAGATCGTTTAAAACAGGGGGGATGTCTCTCATACACACAAATCTTAGTGTTGCTATCTAAAGTGATGTGTTTTCTTCTATGTCTTCACTTAAAAGACAATCCTCTTGCTTCTGGTACATGCGCTTCCTTAAATGTCTTGGCAGTATTTTGAGGGATGCTCCAAGTAAAAATTTCTCTTATTTCTGATTTCACTTTTTCTATTTCATTTATGTCTGTGGAAGAAACCATGTCATGTCTGTGCCAAATCAAGTGCCCTACACTGCCTCTCCTAGTACACCTCTCTTGCTAATGCCACCTCAAGAATGTTTGGCTCTCAGAATTTGGTGGCCATCTTCAACCACACGAAATCTTTGCTAAACTTCCCTTCCCTGAAAGACAGAGTGGACTTCTAAGTAGACTTTGTTTTTTTTCCGCTTTGCGTAGGTCCTAATTAGTGCTGGGGAAGACAGTTTGCACTTGCAGATTACCATCTGGACAACCTTATTGCATGATTTTTACAGAGGCCTTGGGAGACATGGAAGTCTCAAAGTCAAAAATAACCTTTTTATCCGATCTTCTCAAAATGTGACATTTTGCAAATCCTAACCAGAACTTAAAAGTGTACACGATTTGGCAGAGTTATGCTTACACTTGCAAAAAATTCAAACCTATCTTTTTCTGCAATCTGAAAATGCATGAGAGAAAAACTCTTTCTCCTAAAGAAATAATGAAATTATTTTGAAAATAAAGTCCCTGTACAGTCTTTGAACTACAAACAAAATGGAGTTGCCAGTCAGACTCCCCTGGTGTTACTGAAAAAATACCAGCTTAATGTCAGTCAAAGGAACTTTTATCAAAATTAAATACTTGATTGATCCTAAAAATTAAGGGTTCAGGAATATTAAGCATAGCCAGTAACAGAAGTGCTTGTCACCCACACAAAAGAGAAAAAAATAGTAAATGCTTAGCAATGGCTGCTCTAGTATCAATTTAACTTGGACACAGAATTGCAGAGACCTCATGCAGGCTTACTTGGCAACACTTACCTTCTTTGGCTATTTTTAGCCCCATCTGTAAAAATACGTTTTTGCCAAGGAGCAAAGGCAGGATAAATTGCAGAAAGCATGTAAGCAAGCAAAGAAATCACAAAGCTTACAGACAGTCACAGTTGCAGTTTTGTTAAGCTGCTTCCCATTTGCTCCCTGGCTTTGTGGTACCTATTTAGACCATAAAGCTGCTCAGGCAAGAACTTGGTCTTTTGGCTTTTTTGTTTATGCATAAAGCCCGCAGCACATTGTTTGTACCTGTGTAAATACATTAGTCACACTTACAGGAGAAGATCTACGTTACCCTGCTCCAAGGAGAATTGGGAACGTTTTGTTAAGTAAGTCATTTAGCAACCGTGCTTCGTACAAGCACCTACAATGGATGTGGGAAGTTCTTAGCTCATGGTCTGCCTTTTGTAGGACATATTACCTAGGCACAGTGCCATGCTACGAGGTCAGTGTGGCCTGCAGGCAAGCCAGGAGCGATGTCTCGTCTCTGGCCAGCTCAAAATGTTGAAATAAGGAGATTTGTCAGCAACTTTCTGTGCAACCATGCTGGAGAGGTCTTACTGTCACTAAAATGTCTAGGGTAACAACCCAAGCATTGTCTGAAGTGAAGATAACTGGCTGTGGAGAACAGCTGCCGTTAGGGGTAGGACAGCTTTTGGTTATTCAACACAGGCATTTTTGTGCTGTTGAGTAGCGCACCTGTCTGCTCGCTGTTCTGCCAGAAAGGTATGGGTCTCCAGTGGTAAATCCTTTATCATGTCTGACAGTGCTGTGGAAATGTCTTGCATAGTCCACTGGGTCTCAGGTGGCACGGGCTGGGGACATGTACGGCAATTTTGCCCAGAGGGACTTCTTAGCTAGTGTGGTCCATTCTTACAGCTCTAATTTGCTCTAACTGGTCACTAATTGGAAGATGGTTTGACTCAAATTGCTGATGGTTAGCAACCACCTTCTAATTGTTGTTTGTTCATATGCCTGTTCATGGTTTGGTTGTGCGTAGTTATCCTTGAGCGATGTTTTCTTTTTGCATGCACGTGGAGGCAATGTGAGTACTGCAGAGCTCCTCTGTAATGTAGGGTAAAGATGTAGGGAGGTGATCTTTGCGTGTATGTAGTAAGTAGGATATAGGGCTTCATCTACTGTATCTACTAACACCACTATGTACATGATTAAAAGCACAATTACTGTACTAAATACATGAAAGTGGATTATAGCATGTTAGCTGTGTAAGGTAGAAGGCTGGACTCCTTGAATTCAGTAGAAAATTTTTCTTGTGGTTTTTTTTTCTCTCCTTCCAGTAACCCCAGGAAATATATACAGTGCTTTTGTATGGCATCTTGTAACTTTAGCAAATACTGGCTCACAGAAGTGGAGCAGTCAGGTGGAAAATTCCTGCAGGGGAAGTGCAAGCCTTCCTCATCCCACAAGGAGTGGGCTGTGGAAACCAGCCACTCTCTATGTCTAATCAGACTTAACACATGTAGCACCAGTGACATGCTAATAAAACTGTCACGCCTCAGGACCAGTAATTTCCACCCATGTTTTTAGATTCTCTGTAAGAAAAAAGAAACTTTCCTTGTGGATGAAAAATGATGTGTGAATCTGTAAGGCTAGGCTGAAAAGAAGCAGATGCTGGCATTTCTAGAGTTAATATTTTTGCCTTAAAAACACATCTGTCATCAGCCTCTGCTTATAAGAGTGGAGGAGCACTTATCTAAATAAACATGACAGCTATTCTATATGATGGACCTGTTTTTTAAATAGTAAAAAATACTGTATAATTTTGAAAGGTATAGCTGCTTTTAGTGTTAATTTACAATAATAGGTTGGAGTGTGTAGCTGTACTCTGCTTTAGTATAATTTCAAATGCCATTTTCTCACATTATCTGAAGACCTCACTGCAAGGCCAGCATGAGTAGAGGGAAGGTTAATAGCTGGAAGTGCATGCAGCTGAGAACACTGCAAATGCTGAAAACTTCCTGGATTGTAATCTCAGGACCATGTTAACAAATGAAGAGTAGGGGAAAAAAAGACAAGAACTTTTGGAGAAGTAGATTATCAAAGTTCTCTGTATGTGGGATGAGGGTTACAATATAAATAATTCACATTACTTCAAATGTCTTTGCTCTGCTAATTAACTTACTTTTCTCTAGTAGTTCAACAAATCCTATGCATAAAAATGTATGATTCTACTTCCCATGGGAATCTATAATGAGTCACTTTACACTGATTTTTAAGATCATTTTATGTCATTAGACAGGTACAAAAGAGACTTAACAGCACCAAGGAGAGACCTACACTTGCAATCAAAGCCAAGTTTTATTTACTTGCTTATTATCTCTCTTGGGGACTACTAATGACTTTTGATGAGGAGGCAGTAAGCCAAATATGAGAATGCATTGTAATTTGCATTTGCAATTGCATGTGGCATTACCCTCATTCTTAGTCTTAGTATGATGTCAGTATTTTCTGAAACGTAAAATGCAGAAAGATCTTCCTGTGTGAGAAGTTACAGAATTTGAAAAATTCTTCCTTTGGAGTATATGCCCTCTTCATTAGGCTCTAGAAACATAATCCTTCTTTCTAGACAACCTAATTGTTTCATATGGATCTTTTCACTTTTGACTGCTCAGTGGTGTTTCTTTATTGAGAAGACAATGGGCTGTGCCTCTATTCTGAAGTGAATTGATTAGCAGAATGTTATTGGAAAGGTAGATACAAGTATTTCCAACTCCTCTGACAGTCTTTTTGAATGAAGTTGGCCATGTGCTGTGGCCTGAACATGGCCTATGAACATGGCCTTGCAAAGAATTTAGATATGAGACTATACAGTTTGTGAATGTCATGTGAACTTAGCTTGAAGAGAAGTGCCAAGCTGGTTGTCTTGCTGTAACAGTGCTCATCCAGAACAAGAACAGCAGCAGGCCTTTAGGCAGGTGCTACAAGAGCTGGTCTGGCCAAAATATAGCCAGCCCAGGCATGCTATAGTGCCTAAATGGTTAAACCCATATTTCTGTAGGTTCTACATCATGCCTCAGCTGTCCCTGAGGAACCTATGATCTTTATAGATCTGGGCATCAGCCTTTTACAGATGCATTGCTGCCAAAGAGAATCCAGTAATTAGCAACAGGATCCCACCCATAAATTAACAGCAGTAACTGGATATGAACTTTATTTGGGAAAAATTGGACGAAAAGACAAGGGAGACCTAAGTGTATGTCATGGTCCATACAAGGGTGTGAAGGAGGAACAGACTACTTAGGGTTTCATCCACCCCCTTCCCATGCATGTGCAGATGCTTTGCAAGCTAGGAAGGAGAGAAAAACTGATTCCCCTATCAGTCTTGCTAGCCAGGACTGGGAAATGTCAGAATTTGCTGCTGATGCTTGTGTAAGTCATTATCCCTGGAGGAAGGAGAAAGTGGTAGAGGAACTGTGCCTTGTACAGGATTCCTAATCAAAGTGCTTCCCATGGCTATTCCTGGAGACCTGCAGATTCCTCAGCACCCCTTACTCAGGCTTGTGTTTGAGATGAAAATGTGTTACTTTGCCTTGATCGCAAGCTGGAGTGTGACCTACCCTGGAGTAAAGCCAAGCTTTGTCTCTGGGGAGGGACAGCTCTAGGTAGTACAAAGTGGTGGAATTGTGCACTGTGGTATTAGGGATGTTACTATAGGTAAGTACTGTTGGCCTACAGTGACTCTAATCCTACAGCACTTCAGGTAGACTGAAGCTACCCCTGTGACTGTTTCACTGTAGGAACAGTTTTGTAACCTACTGGTTTCATAAAGGTAGCCTAGTTTTCCTAAAACTTTATTTCCAAGAAATCCTCTGAATGAGCTGCAGTTTAGCACTTTCTCTTGCTGAAGTCTGCATAACACTTTAAAGTGTATTTTTAACTTTCTTTGCTAAGTGCTTAGGACAAACAGGATCTCCTGTTAATAAAAACCTTCGATGGATGCATTAAGGAAGCAGTGCATATGTAATCGTAGATTTCCTGAGGTTACCTTAGCCGTGTATGTGGAGCATAACATTTAAGGAGGATACCCGCATGTATAAAGGTCTTGTAAAAAGCTAGAAGTAGTGTCCTTACTACTACTACAATAATATGATTTATTTTACCACAGATGTTCTACAGATATCAATGTGCTTTATCATCAAACCTTCAGGCAAGGGCAGCCATAAATTGTACAAACAGCCAGTGAAGGATTAAGTCTCAACGTCTCCAGTACCTCATTGCCCTGAATCACTGAAGGAGATTTGTTCTCTTTGCTTGTGAATGGAACAGTGACTTGGTGTGGGCTATTCTGGCAGGTTTTGGCCTCGTAACAAGTTTTCCAAATTCAGGTGTGTAGGCACCTTCTTCTAACTTGTGTGCTTTTTTCCTCTTTCAAGAACAACACTAGCTGGTTTTATTCACAACCTTGTTTATACATTTGCACCTCCAAAAAATGAAGCTTCGAACCATGGGATGGTATGAAGTTCATATTGTCTACAAGAAAGTATACACATGGCTGAAAATAAAGCCTTTGTTTTGTATCTAAATGCCAGATGTCAGAATTTGGGCATTTGGAGATTTAATTCACTCGAGTCTTGCAATTTAGTCCTGCAGATAACATAAGGTGAATTATTTAAAACTAATGCTCTAACGTGAAGCTGTGCGGATACATCTGTAGAGTTTCGTGTAGTGACCAAGTATTTTAAAGAATGATGATGAAGTGAGAGTCAGAATTGTCACCTTTCTCAGGACCACAATGGTACTAGTATTCTGCGTGTGCAAGAAACATGCTGGGGACACTGGAGGGATTTAATAACTGTATATCTCTGCGAATGGTCTGTTCAGAGGGAAAAGCTGTTCTCAGAATGGAGGCAAGTACTGTGCTGTAATATGGGAATTAGAAGTGGGGGTGAAGGTAGTCACCAATAGCTGCCAAAGTGTGGGGTTTATGGGACTACTGCAAGAAAAGCTTGTAAGGTAGTATCAGACAGCTTATGCTGCAGAAAAAGAAAAAAAAAAGGAAAACCTTTGTGCAAGTTTATCTTATGAAAAGCAAGCGCTATTAATATACATACATTGTGGCAGTGACTATCATTTTGCAAGCATTGGGTTAGGACTTTGAAACGTTATGCAAATGCACTGGTGGTGTATACACAACTATACACCCACTGGACTGTGCTTCATGTATTCTTGATGCCAATGAAAACAAAGCAGCCTCCAACTGATTCAGGGAAAAAGTCATGGCTCCAAGAAGCCAGGACCTGCTTTACAGAGCTACTGCTCTGCTTGTAATAACTGAAGTTAGGAAAGTCCCTTGGATTTAACCCTAACTTTCTTATTATGTGGGATGGGAAGTGAATAAGCTGAAGAAGCTTGTTAGCGGTTTTTAATAGTTTTTCTGGCCACAGAAAGTTTCCAACATAACATGTTTTATTGCAATTTATCATAGAAACAGTTCTTTTCAGAATAGAGATAAATAATCACGTGGCTCATGGCAAAGCTTCCATAGTCACTATAGACCTCTGGTGTAACAGCTAAATTAATCACAAATAGCTAAACTCTCCTGAAGTGCCATGCCAGAATTGTTTCCTTGCCAATGTCTTTGCTTCCTTTCTGCTGTCCCCACAAAGCTGCTGCTCTTTACCCTCAAGGTGATGGGGAGCTCTGCCCCTTTCTGCAGTGTGGGCTGCTCTCCTGGCCCATCCCTGCATACACGACTATCTTTGCTCATTTTTCACCATTGCCCTGTGCCAACTTCTGGGACTTTTATTCAAAATGCTGTCATCCAAAGGCAGCAACTGGAAGGGCAATTAGAGAGGGAAGCACAGCCTATAGAAGGATGTCTGGTTTATAGGAAACACCAAAATGTGTGTGGAGGCTATACGCAGTGATGTGGTTGCATCATTTCTGTTAAGTAGGTTTCTTAATAAAGATCCAGTTTTAACTGCAGAAGTCTGAAGCCTTTTGATCCTACTATGCAGCATGGACTATGTAAGGCACAGTGGCAGCAGTCAGTTTAACGAGACCTGCAGCAAGGAACAGAGTTTAATCAGCGTGTGAAATGGCAGCAAGTGATGGAGGTGATGTGAAAGGATTCAGACTAGAGGAAAAATGGATTTCAGATACTGGCCAATCATCTCCATGCTGAAAGCAAGAACTAGCCTGCTATGTAGCATTGAGCATTGTTGGTAAAGTTGAGAAAATGAAGATAACTTTTTAGATACTCTCTCACTAGGAAAAAATTCTGAGAAGTAAGTGATGCTCTGTTGCTGGGAATAGTGCCTGGGATGATTAAACAGCCCACAAAGGTGTTTGAGGTGCGGTGTGAATCCAGATATCTCTGAGCTGTAGAGAGATACTGTTGATGATTTTAACACGCTATTAACTAGCAGAAGAAGAAATAGGCACTTACATTACAGAGTTGAAAGCTCTGCCTTCTGCATGTAGCTTTAGAGACATTAAAGAGCACCTAATGAAAGCCAGAATAATTTGTAGGACACATTATTTCTGCTTGCAGGGAGAGATTTGTTGAGAGAAACAAGTCTACCCCTGGAAAAAGCCTGAGTTGTTGAATTGTCCAGGAGAGGGATCAATAAAATAACAGCTCCCAAAGCAGAAGCAGTATGTGGGCTCCAGCTGAAAGCATCCAGCACTCAGGGTAGTTGCAGGCCAGTCTGGAAGACAAGTATCATGAATCCGTGTAGGTACTGAGGAAAAAAACCCCGGAATGACAGGAAGAAAAATGCCTCGTCTCATGGGAATGGTGCAATAGGTATGGAACACACACCTGTCCTATTGCCCCTGCTAACCTTAGAATAGAGATATTATTCCAGGAGCAGTAGAAGTAATGAAGCTCTGTTTCTATGGAGTGTGGCCCTTGCTCCTTTATCTGCCCTGACTGGAATAATCTGAGCTCTCCTCCAGCACCTCCATGACATGAGAACTGAGCAAAAGGCAGGATGTCTAGACAGCCTGCTGATGCACAACACTGTGGGATGCTTTCTGGTGTCCCTTCTGGGAAAGAAACTGGAGGCTCTCTACTCTCTGCAGCAGTCCGATTTTGACAAAACTCATAGGAACGTAATGTCCCTGAGATCTTAATGTAATTTTGATTTTTGCTATTTTATCTCTACATACCTTTTTCAGAGGAGTCCCTTGATCATTTGTGGCTGTAGCTGATCAGGGATTCACAAGCTACAGGTGTGCCTGGTTTGTACCTGCATAAGCCTCTTTTCCTTAGGAAATCAGCCTCAAAGGGAAAGAATACACACCACAATTAAACCTTTCCAGGCTTCCGAGTGAAGAGAGGCTATTTACAACATCACCTTTAACAGAGCTCAGAGCTCAGTGCGTAAGCCCTGGAGGGGAGAGGGCTGCTGGCTATTCAGCTGCTAGACTCTGCAGCTAGGCTGTTGAGTCAGCGAGCAATTTAATTTCAGCCGGATTGTGAAGCCAGATGCATCATAATTGCAGCAACACTTCTGCACAGCGCTGTTAGACCAGAGAAATATGACCAAGTGCTGGTTGCGATGAGTCCCCCGGCTGAGAGCAGAGCGCCATGTGACCTTCCCCGAGGAGCCCTTCTGCAGTTCCAGCAACTGTGAAATTTTAGGAGCAGTGTCTCTGCCGGTGCATACTTAACGAAAGCTACTGTGCAACCCAAGATTAGTTTTCCAGAATGTTCTCTTTCACCCAAGGCAGTAAATACCCTGGACCTCCACCTCCTCCCACAGGAGAGTCAGTGCAAATTGTGTTTCAAAACTTGAAAGAACCAGGACCAGCAGCTTCCCAGCAGTCCAATTTCAAAGTGGAGAGCTATATCCCAGAACAGCGTACTTCACTCTCTAGGAGGATGCTGTGATATTTCAGCAAACAAACAGAGCACACCACTTGCCTCCGAAAAAGAGAAAAATTCTTTTTCTTTGTCTAGGCAATCCCAGGAAATGTGGCTCTCAAGGAGTGGAATAGATGGCAAGGCTGGATTGGCTTGGCACTTACTTGAGTCGCTTGGTACACATGTTATTTGGAAAGCATGACAGTATTTAGGGCTTCATCCTACCCTAAATAACGAACTAATGGATAATTTAGATAATTCCTCAGCAGCTGGATACAACCACATACAGATTAACTTCCAAAAGGGAGTCTTTTTTGTTCGTGGTTTTAGGTTGAGATGTTCTAACTCTGTGACACTTTGCAACCACACTTGCAATGTGCTGAGAGCTCAAGGACATGAATTTACATTAGCCAGAGACAACTAATCAAACTTTCTCATTAATACAGCTTATTGATTACACAAGCAGTACACCGAACTTGCATCGTAAGGGTGCACATGAAGGGAGAGGTGGTTGAGTCAAACTCTTACCTGCTAGAAGTTGATGGATTTCTTTAGCCTTCTCTTGGCTGTCTCAAGGAATGCCTTTGCATCAGACTGAGAGAAAACAGTGGGAAAGGGTAGTTTAAGAATTGTGGCTTTACTTTGCCCCAGAGTTTGCTCTAGAATTTTATTCACAAGAATCTTTCTTTCATCTTACCATTTCTAATCTGTATAGATTTTATGTAATTTTTAAGAAATTTAAGACAGTAGTTTATATCCACACTCATCTGCATGATCTGATATTAAAATGAAGGTGAGCTCTTTAGAGCATTTGCTGCACATGCAGTTCTTAGGACACCACTTTAGATTGTCACTAGGATGACTTTCTAAAGCCTTCCTATAGCAGTGATATCTCACTAGGGTTTGAGATCTAGATCCAGAGTTTAAAAATCTAGCACACACAAGGCAGTATAAATACCTGCTGTTTTGAACTGAAGCTCAAGATCTCCCTATTCTGAATTTCATCCAATACTTTCTAAGAGGCATTTAAAAAATCCTCATCTAGACAATAGATCAGGCTGCAGGGATGTGGGAAGCTCTGGCTTTTCTGTCTCTGCTGGCTGAACTGATTGATATGCTATTGGCTTTTATGCTGAGAACTGTTTTGCTACTTTGTCCATTTCCTAAAAATCTTCTCCCTCCCGTGACCCTTCCAGGGAACTCTCACTGTTCACAACGTGGCTGTTTCATGGATTCTGAAATACTGTGTAAGGGTGAAGTTACTCCCACAAGGCTATCTGCCACATACTGCCCAAGCATTCTTGTTAGAACTACAGTTTCTTTCATCTGATTTGGGAGAGAACACTTATTTTATTTCCAGATTAAAACTACACTCTAAGTATGCTATCTTCTCATTTTTCTGCCTGAAGTCAATTACATGACACATCAGGGACTGTACATCTGATTGTAAACTCAAGGTGTAGGTTTACAAGCATGTGATTCCAAGGGCATTTTGAAGATGTTTCCACAGTACATGTTGCTGACCTGTTTTATGTAGTTAGTACGTATTTGGGAGGTAGTGGGAGTCTTTACTATCACACAGTAGTTAGTACATTAGACAGAGCTGCTGGTGACCAACAAGTGTATGCAAGCTGATACACTATCCAGTTCATGTAGGAAGCCTTATACACATCAGTGAGTGTGGTGTAGTGAAACAGGAGTGCTGGTATGCCTTAATCTTTTTTTTTCCAGAATGGTAATACTCATCATTACCTGAATCTCAAATGATATGTCTGTCTCTTTATCAGCAGAGTTCTATTCATTGCCTTTATGCTGTCACAAAAACGATGATGTCTCTTAATATGTTCATGGTAGCTGTAGTCACCTGCACTGTACTAGAGCAGTTGAAGACAGTCATACAGTTGCTTGCCACTGGCATGGGGCAGTGTCACTTGCTCAGTAATGACCCTGTTGAACTTTCGAAGGTATTTTTCATGCTGGTAGCTTAAAATCTTTATTTATAGCTGGAGGCAACCTTGAACATCTATCTTAGTTCTTACAGCAACCTCTGCTGAGGCTACAGTGTGCGTCTAACCTTGCTCTGAATGTCTGGAATATGTATCCTGGAGTTGAGAGAAATGTAATTTTGATAGTTCTTTATAATTTTTTTTCCCTGTAAGGATAGCCTCACTGGTAGCAAACCAGTCACACTTCTTCTAGAATTTAAGTTAAAAATAAATGCTACAATCCATGGTGGGCTGAATCCTAATGCCAGCACTTAGACAAAATATTCTGCAAAATCAATAGAAATTTTACTTCTGTTGGAGGATTAGCAGAGTCTTTCAAGCACAAGGTGAAGATAGGGCAAAACTAGGGAGGAATCTTTTTTGGATGATATATAGCTTCACTAAAGCACAGAGATAAAGCCTGAAAGTGAAATGGAAAATGAGATGCCCACAAGAAACATGTTTTTTGATAACACTGAAGTTAACCTTTAACATTAAATAACATGTATATAAAATATTATTAAGTTTAGACATGCTCGTTATCAGTAGCAACCAAATTGGGAGTATGGAAACCTCTGTTGTCCTGAGGTTTCATGAGTGCTTTCAAAATCTACTTCTGACAAAGGCAGCTCTGCTGCTGGTGGTCACTGTTCTCACCCTCATGGTAGATGAAGCTCAAGGTGCTGGCTCCCAACCTTTGGGGATTTTTTTTGACAGACAGGCATTTTTTTTTCTGCAGGCATTTTTCTCTCTGTCTGTCCTAGCACACAGGCTGTATACATGCTGTGTACCAGGCATATAGGTAGCCTGCCCAGAAACTGCACTCTATCTTTCATCCAGTGTCTCCAGCAAGGTCAACTGCAGCCTGGATGGATGCGTCTCTCAACTCTGCCAAGTTTCTTGTGTCCTTATTGAACAGTGAAGTATCATAGTTGAGGTAGGAGCTTAGCAGAAGCAGATGGACAGGTAGCTAGACTAGCTCCATGCTTTCATTTTAGAAAAGACTTGTCGTCTGTCTTTCTCAAAGACGGACCTCTCGTGGGAGAGTTAGAAAGTGCTATTTCATCTTCCCCTCTCTTCTGTCTCTTGAGAAAGCTGCTGAGACGAGAGGATACCTCCCTCTGAGGTATCCTCCCTCCATACCGCCCTCTGAGCCAATGCCAGGGTACCTCTTGCTTTGTTGTGCAGATACGAGGTGGCAGCAGGAGTTACAGTGTTTTTGTTTGTCTCCAAGGTGGAAAGTGAAACTCATTGTAGACTGTAGCTTTCTTAGAAAATTTGTTACCACCAGAGGATTGTGGACTGCAGCAGCATCTGCTGATTAAGGCTTCATGTAACTATCGCTCAAGGATTTATTTGCGTGGTTCTTGAATAGCATTTCTCACAGGAAGCAAATGTCACTTGTACTTTAGTGATCTGTGCTGGCTTCCAGTTCAGGTTTGATTTTACTGGAAGGTGTTGCTTCGGACTTTGAATATTCTTGCTGCATGGGAGACGTTATGCTTAACACAGAAATATGAGCTAAAAGCTGTAGATGTATTTGGGAGGTGCGGGAGGCAAGGAGTTTACTGTGCAGTTCCCACCCTGGCTTAGGCCATACAGAGACAACCTTTTTGTTCCCTGAAGTTATTTTTTCCCTTGATTTTTTCGTTGAACTTTAGTTGCACTGTTTTTTCTACACTGCTCTATTCCATACAATTTAAAGCAATGGCAGCACTAGCAAATCCTGCTTTGAAACCTAGTATTCTGAATGCTTTGTGAGTTTTGAATTGCAATGACTGAGGCCTTTAAGAAAATATAAATATTGTGTAGCTTTTGACATTTCCTTATAGTGTGCACAAGCTCTCTGTCTAAGCTCTGTAGGGCAAGTAGAATTATTCTTACTTTAAGTGGTGCAGGTTGATTTGTTTCAAACTGTTTTTAAACTTGCACCTAGCATGATATTCAAGCCTGGAAGACCCTATCTGGGACAGCAGCAAGTTAGAAAATAGTTTGGTGTTAAAAAGCAGTATTATAGCTGGAAGCAGGAGGAGCAGTGAGGTTGTGTTGGGTCTGTGTGGTGGGTCTTTGTAGCAGGGACAGGGGCTACAGGGGCGGGTGGCCCCTGGAAGAAGCTGCTCCAAACTCCCCCAGCTCCAAGGCGGCCCCACCTTGGACTGAGGCCAGGCCATT
Source organism: Steatornis caripensis (assembly GCA_013398225.1). NCBI lineage: Eukaryota > Metazoa > Chordata > Aves > Caprimulgiformes > Steatornithidae > Steatornis > Steatornis caripensis. The sequence goes on along the minus strand of VZSC01013674.1, from coordinate 143,557 downwards.
TAGAGACAACAGATGCACCTCTGCTATGATAACAAATGTAAGGAGGGGACAAAGGAGCGGTCCTGGAGACCTGCAGCAGAGGAAGGAGGGGGAGGTGACAGAAACACCTGTGGAGGTACCGGGAGTCAGTGAGGAAGGAGAGGGAGGCGGCAGCCGGAGTGCAGATTTCCCCGCAGCCCACAGGGAGAGGGCAGGCTGTGCCCCTGTAGCCCACGGAGGATTGTGGTGGAGCAGCCTGGGAAGGACCACGGCAAGGCAGAGATGGACCTGCAGCCCGTGAAGGACCACAGTGGAGCTAAGAGGGACCTGCAGCCGGTGGAGGAGCCCACACCAGGGGAGGAGGTGCCTGCTGCTGAAGCAGACCAAGACTGTATGGGCAGCCCATGCTGGGTCGTGGAAGGGCTCACGTTGGAGGGGTTCGTGAGAGACTGTCTGCCATGGGAGGGACCCTGTGCTGGAGCAGGGGAAGCGTGTGAGGAGCCCTCGCTGCCTGAGGAGGAAGGAGTGGCAGGGACAATCTCTGGTGAGCTGACTGCACCCCCCATTCCGTGTCGCCCTGCACCGCTGAGGGGGGAGGAGGGAGAGACATGGGGAGCAAGGGGACTTGAGCCCGGGAAGAAGGGAGGGGTGGGGGAAAAGGTATTTATTTGGGTTTCAAGATCTGGCTTTTTGTGTCTCCCTATCCTATTCTGCTTTGATTGATAACTGATTAAATCGAGTATTTTTTCCTCAAGTTAAGTCTGGTTTTTGCTCGTGACCATAACTGGTGAGTGTCCTTGTGTCCCTGTCCCTCTCTCGACCCACCAGGTTTCCTTACATTTCCTCCTCATCCTGGTGTGGGGGGAGGAGTGAGTGAGTGGCCTTGTGGTTCTTTGTTGCTGGCTGGGCTCAAAGCATGACAGAGGTAAAGAGAGAGATGCAACTGGACTTAATTTTGTGCAGAGAAGGGGCCAGTGCAAAAGGTAAACAAGGAGCTATAAACAAAAGGCTGAAATGAAGAAAAACTTAGTATTATCCATGGCATTTTGTCTTTAAAAAAGTATCTATGCGACAGGCTGCCAAGGCAATGTCTCAATAACGGGCTAAGCCTGAGCTTTAATTCAATCTGCCAGAGAAGGAAGACTCCAGAGCAGTTCCACAGAGGCATAGAATATGTGAGTATTAAATACAGAATCAAGGTTGCAAGAAAGGACCTGTGTTCACCATGTGTTGGAGCATTGCTTTATCTTCCATGGGTGTATCCCTGTATCCTGTCACCAGGCTGGCTCAGGTCTCCATGCCCTCCTTTCCCAGTTACTGAATTGTCACCGAAGTTTGAACTTGTCTTAGCCTTTTAACCTGGGCTGAATGATGGCACTGCTTCAGAGAGTCCTTCTTTGGTGTTTTCTCTTTCATTCTGCACCTGTATCTCTTCTCACAGACCTATTCCCTGAGCATCATAAGGAACATCAGTAAAGAATTCATTTTGTTTTGTCAAGTTTCTGGTCTGACCCTTAATTTAGAGCAGTCATTTCAGTCAGTCCACAATAAACTGTGTTTTCCTGCATGCCGCAGTGAAAGAATGACGAGCAGTCCTTAGCCATGTGCATTCAGAATGCTCTGGTAGCCCCATGAGACAGGTAGATTTCAGTGCCTGAAAACTTATTATAGAATGGGGGTACAGTCAGTATGTTATTTTCTGTATAATAGTGTGTATGTGTGTCTGCCTGTATGTAAAAGCTTTTACATGATTCACTGAGNGACTGCACCCCCCATTCCGTGTCGCCCTGCACCGCTGAGGGGGGAGGAGGGAGAGACATGGGGAGCAAGGGGACTTGAGCCCGGGAAGAAGGGAGGGGTGGGGGAAAAGGTATTTATTTGGGTTTCAAGATCTGGCTTTTTGTGTCTCCCTATCCTATTCTGCTTTGATTGATAACTGATTAAATCGAGTATTTTTTCCTCAAGTTAAGTCTGGTTTTTGCTCGTGACCATAACTGGTGAGTGTCCTTGTGTCCCTGTCCCTCTCTCGACCCACCAGGTTTCCTTACATTTCCTCCTCATCCTGGTGTGGGGGGAGGAGTGAGTGAGTGGCCTTGTGGTTCTTTGTTGCTGGCTGGGCTCAAAGCATGACAGAGGTAAAGAGAGAGATGCAACTGGACTTAATTTTGTGCAGAGAAGGGGCCAGTGCAAAAGGTAAACAAGGAGCTATAAACAAAAGGCTGAAATGAAGAAAAACTTAGTATTATCCATGGCATTTTGTCTTTAAAAAAGTATCTATGCGACAGGCTGCCAAGGCAATGTCTCAATAACGGGCTAAGCCTGAGCTTTAATTCAATCTGCCAGAGAAGGAAGACTCCAGAGCAGTTCCACAGAGGCATAGAATATGTGAGTATTAAATACAGAATCAAGGTTGCAAGAAAGGACCTGTGTTCACCATGTGTTGGAGCATTGCTTTATCTTCCATGGGTGTATCCCTGTATCCTGTCACCAGGCTGGCTCAGGTCTCCATGCCCTCCTTTCCCAGTTACTGAATTGTCACCGAAGTTTGAACTTGTCTTAGCCTTTTAACCTGGGCTGAATGATGGCACTGCTTCAGAGAGTCCTTCTTTGGTGTTTTCTCTTTCATTCTGCACCTGTATCTCTTCTCACAGACCTATTCCCTGAGCATCATAAGGAACATCAGTAAAGAATTCATTTTGTTTTGTCAAGTTTCTGGTCTGACCCTTAATTTAGAGCAGTCATTTCAGTCAGTCCACAATAAACTGTGTTTTCCTGCATGCCGCAGTGAAAGAATGACGAGCAGTCCTTAGCCATGTGCATTCAGAATGCTCTGGTAGCCCCATGAGACAGGTAGATTTCAGTGCCTGAAAACTTATTATAGAATGGGGGTACAGTCAGTATGTTATTTTCTGTATAATAGTGTGTATGTGTGTCTGCCTGTATGTAAAAGCTTTTACATGATTCACTGAGGCCATTAGGAGCAGAATGGCATAGCAGTATTTCAGGCCCAGAGCTCTTCAGAATGAACAGCTTTTTCCATCCTTCCCCAGGGACCCCTGAGAGGCATCCAGCATGTAGGTGGGAGGAGGCTGTTCATAAGTCTTCCATCACAGCATCCAGGAACACAAAGCTTATTGTTGGGATGAGGCTGCAGCTCTGAGTGATAAATAAGGCAGGGCAGTTAGATGGAAAGGGCTGACTTATCTTGCTAAGACAAAGGCAGACTGATTTTTAAAGTTTAACAACTTGGATCTCTCCTGAGCATATGGAGCACATGTTGGTAGAGGGTCCAAAGCTAAAAAGTGTTCTGTAACTACAGTGAAGTAATCGGGCAACAGAGCAGAATGAGAACAAAGATCTCTTTTGACTGACTTAACCTTGGACATAGATTCTGTGCTTTCGTCTTTGCTGTGCTTTTTGCCTCTCTCTGTTTCTGATATTCCATGATACACCAGGATATATCCAGTCCAGGTGGGTTATTTTTTTCTTTCTTTTTGCCACAATAATTCTCAAAATTTCATATGCTCCCTTGGTTTTCATTCCTCTGAAGAACGCACAGCTTCTGTGTTTGCACAGTTGGACAAAAATGTGCTTTCTTAAGTGATTTTGGCTTATTTCATTTCTGAGGTCATAGACATAGTGGAAGAACACCTGCCTTCATCTTACTTCAGTGCTTAATCCCTGTCCCAGACAAGCCTAGAGGAGCATGGCACAGGAGGTGAAGAATAATGTAAAAAATTGCTCAATAACTTTTTTGAACATCCGGAAAGGTTTGTGGATAATGATTTTATTCTCCCTGGTTTTCTCATATCCACACCAAGAAATAAGATAGAAAGACATTGTTTCTTCAACTATTCCATTCATTATTTGAGAGAATGAAAAGATATGAATAATCCAAGGTCTCTGCAAGCAATATAGAAAGTGTTGAAGGACAGTTGTACACGATGCTTGATGCAAGCAGAAATTTCTGTTGGCAAATACTGCTTTGGCTAAGGCTTTTCAAGACTTGTTACCAACCTTTGTGTGTGTGTGCATGTGTGCATATCTACTTGGCATTTTGCTTTATTTTTTTACTAACAGCCTATTTTCCTTCAGGGTGGCAGAACACAGTGCATCCAAGAAGTCTGCCCTATTCTGTCATGTCCCCAGCACCTCAGTCACATTCCTGCTGGACAGTGTTGTCCCAAATGCTTAGGTGAGTGGGTTTTTTCCTCGGAATTTTGTAATTAATATGGTATGTGTTTGCATAGCATCTTTTATACCAGTATTTCATAATACTGGTAAATTTGAGGAGGTGGAAGACGCAGTATTGCTCAGTGAATTTTATAATCTACAGGTTTAAACAGGTACTCAGGGACAATTTGTAGGTTTGTGATGGGTGGTACTAAGCAAGCAGCCGCAGAAGAGCATTCGAGCATAGACCAGTTGGCTTGCTTAGAGAGACAAATATAGAGATGTTTCCCACCTTCATTACACATGTTTTATAAAGAAGGTTTAGGCGGGAGGAAATGTTTAGCTGGAATTTGCCACAAGCAAAAGGCCTCACCCTCTCATATTTTTATTCAAGTGTACATTTGCATTCTTGGTTTTGAGGAAATGCAGGTCAGAGGAAACTTCTGGACTGAAATTGCATTCTTAGAAGCTGTTGTCAGAGAGGCCTGAGACCCAGGAGTCTGCCTCGTGGTTGCCTTTTTAAGGTGGAATCACAGTTTCAGCCAGGAATATTTTCAATTACAGCTTTCCAACACATTTTAAATGAGTAGGTCAGCAGCCTCTAAGAAGGGCTAGTTCTTCCAAGTCATGCCAAGGAAGGCAGTGACTTTTAAGAGTCCTCATTTTGCTGTTACCATGCCCACAGATCCCATGGGTTAATGTTCCTCAGCAAGTGTCCCTCTATTTCATAAACAAGAAGCACTTACATCCTACCAAGTAAATTAGCTTTAATTTGGTCTGTGAGGTTATAACTAGATTTGGAAAATTTTCAGAGCTTATAACTCCCAGTTCTTCAACAGAAACTTTTTGTTGTTTTGACTATGTCTTTACTACTATCCAAAGTCTATTTCCAGGGCTAAGTTAGGGGTACAGAGGTCTGGCCTTAGAGGCAGCAAGCCATAGAGAGTTCCAGCTTCAGGTAGTACTTAACACTTTTGACAGCTTGAAACAAACTTGAATTTATTTATTTACATATTTATTTGCTAATTGAGAAGTGCTACAGATAAATATATCCTGGAACTTTTTACTGCAGCACCAGGGAGTAATACAGTAGTAGAATGAAATGGAGAGAACAGTCCAAACGCTGAGCTTCTGTTTTGGCTCAGGGCATTTTTCCTTTCCTTCTGTAAACTCCCCTTGCCCTCTCCACCCCATGCTTTTCCCAGCTGAACCTTCCCCTCCTTGAACTACACATTCAAAACCCAGCTGTGATTTTTGACTGCTTCATGGAAATTTTTCTATAGATTCTTTTTTTCCCTCCTAGAAATGTCTGTAAATGAGTTCACTTAATGATGATTATCATTTTATGTCGTCTTCGCTTTAAAGCATGTCATATAGCTGTGAATAGATAATGTCTATTCACAGGGAAGTGTTGAAAGTTTTGGAGTGGAGGTAGAGCCAGGGGATGTGTAGCACACTGCATGGCAGTTGGAAAAGAGAAATGTTTTCAGGGATGCTGAGGCATGGTTTTTAAAGTATCATATGGAGGACCTCCCTGCAATTGAACTCCTGATACTCAACGTATATAGCTTAGAATAAAGCCATGAACTCTACCGGGACTTGAATTATTAGTTTAACTAGCGGTTATGAGCCAGCAAAGCTGACTATTTAGCCAGTATCTTCACCACCACATCTTTTAAAGTGGTAGCTCCTTTGTCAGTGGTTTTTTACCAACTATGAACTGAGTTGGCCACCTGGAATTGCGCTGGGTGGTTTGCAAGGCATGCAAGAGAGTGTGAGAGAGAACTGGACTTCTGTGCACTTGTCGACATAAGTTATGCAATTGAAGTCCTGGTCCCACAGAGCAGTAGAAGTGTTGTTACAGGCGGGACTATGGCTAGGCTTTGCCCATAAGTGGTGCATGGATGTAGAGCAGTTCCTTTTAGGGCTACTGAGCATACTCAACAGTTTTCATATGTCAGTCCTGCAAGAGAAGTTAAACCTTTTCAGAAAGACACACGTTCAGTAAAAGGAAGGCAAGCACAGATTAGTGCAAGGTAGCTAATTTGCAAGAGACGGATGTTCAAATTGTGTCTAACTGAACAATAGCAATTATTTTTTGTGTAATTATTGTGTAATAGTTATTTTTGTGTAATAGTTATTTTAACATCAGATTTGTAAAAACTTGAGGCTAATCCAATGGATTTTGCTGTGTGCTTATCCTTTTGTACACTTATATCTCAAAGGAAAATGGAACCTTTTTCTTTAGAGCTGTTTTACATTTATCAAGAATTACTGAAAAGAGAAGGAATTACAGTGTGTCAAGACCTGGTGGTTTGAGAGCTTAAGTATTGGCCTAGTACTTAGTGACTTTTTGTATGTACTTATAGTGGCGATTCCCTACCTTGGAGTTGATGCATGTTTAACACCAGACCTCAGAAATGATAAGCCAGAATACTGGCAGCCACTCATAAAAGAACTTAAAAGTTGGCTGCCACCAAAAGTAAACAGGGAAGGTATTCAAAACCAAGAAGATAAATACAGTGTTTTTGTAAAGATCTCATCTTTATGTATCATAATGGTCACTTGTTTAAAATAATCTACTTGGAAAGAAACTGAGGAATAAGAGAAGCTTGCAGAAAGGCAAAGTGTGTTGTAACTTGGATCTGAAAGTGCGTGCAGGACTACAGGAAGGATTTGGTATTGATGCTGCCTTCCCTGTATAGTACTCTAAACCTTACCTATGAAACCCAAATATTTTATGGGTTATGGAAACTAAATATCCCATGTTGCCCTCATTCTGCTCATAAATGATACAAATGCCTGTATTTCTTGCAACCTAATGTGAACATGGTACACCAAGCTATCTTAATGAGGCCAGAAAACATCTATGTTTTTTTTGCATCAGTGTCACTGAGTCGATTTAGTTTGGCTGCTGTGAACCCCTGAGGTAGATATGTTAAAACTAGTTAAGGTTGCTTTATTTGTTAAGTTATTGCATTAAGTTAAAGACTGTTTAAACTACTTTAAGTGTACCTACCCTAAGAGTTTGCAGTGCTTAATTTTTATTCCTTTAGCTGCACTGTGCACTTTATGATGAGAAGAAGAAGAAAGATTTTTCCAATATCAGCATCCATAAATCATATTTATATTCCCTCCCACGGTAGAATTTGTACAGATGAATGTGTGCTAGAAGAATTGTGAACTGTTAAAAGTACATTTTTTTTTCACACTAAAGCGGAAACACATAGCAAATGACACATTGTACATTAATTTGGTCTGATGACAATAAGCCCTACTATTTTTGTTGACAATATGGCTATTTTCAACCACATTCTGTTACCGTTTATTTACATTCAGGACAGAGGAAAGTGTTTGACCTCCCATTTGGAAGCTGCCTCTTTCACAGCAACGTGTATGATAATGGGTCCTCATTTATTTATGACAACTGCACAATGTGTACATGCAAGGTAAGTGCACAACGCTTTGGTATTGTGTGCTGCTGGTTGTCTGGCTTAGCAGTAATTTGTAGGGCTGTGGAACTGTAGGCCCTGATACTGTTGTTCTTTGGCATCTTGTGTGGTCCCAGAGAATCTGATCTGAAGAGCACTTGCAGTTGTGCTAGAAAAGTTTAAAAAGTTACTGACTGCCTCAGCTGAGACATGATGCCTGACTCAGTTTGATGCAAAATGAAGTTACTCAGATTATGTGATCCTCTTTAAGTTTGCATTACAGTGGAAGAGGAGTTTTTAAGTGGCGAATTACCACACCTCGGCTAAAGGGCAGTAATTTTTTTTAGTTCTGCTAATGTGACTGTGACCACTTGTACTTTTGCAACTAGGCAAAAAAATGAAAGTGTCACCAAATCAGTAAGATTTGGCAGGCCAACAGAAGTACAAGGCGGGGTTTAGCTTCACAGACCGTGAAAGGTTCCCTTAATCCAGTAAATAATTTTTATTTTCTCTGAGCTGACCTATTCAAAGAAGTTGGGTTGTAGCTTGAGAGGATGCAATGACTGAGCAAGCAGAAATGTTATGGTAAGGACACACGTGAGCACAAACATCTTGGTGATTGATTATTTCGTGATTTTCTTTTGTCCTTTTACCTAGGATTCAACAGTGATATGTAAGAAGAGGTGCTTACTTCCTGGTGAATGCAATAAAAACAAAGACCTCTGCTGCAAGGAGTGTGTCTCGTATCTCTCTCATGAGGGAGTGAAAGTGTGCAAGTTTGGCAATAAGATCTTCCAGGTAAAGTTTCAGGTGTGGCTGAAGAACAGATGCCATTGTAACAGATGAAACAGCACGAGTTTACTGTAAATTAGTATTGTTGCTTGTTTTTTAGCAGAACCCTCACCATCCTGGTTGATGATGGAACAACTCAGAGGCAGAGCTTTGCAAAATTTGGCATCTGCTATTGTTTTTCTGAGTTTGTGTAAATTCTGCTGATACACAACAGTTAAAGATTAGTTCCTCCTTGATGTGACGTGTTGTCTGCCTCTCTGTACATAGAGATTCAAGCTGCTGTTTCATGACAAGTAATGCAATTTTAGTAAGAGATATTAATGCTTCACTTTTCCAAACAAACATTGATATTCATGGAGAAGATATTCTGAGTGGTATGTAGGCTTCATCTGCTGCACAAAGGAGTCGCTTCCATAGCTGAGGCTACAGGAGCTTTGTGAAGTTCATCTTGGCTGAAAGTTACTCATCTTGATTTACTACATTTAATGTCTCTGCTAAGGACAGCACCCCTGACATCTTATATTGGGATAGCCATGTAATAACTGTTACCTACTGCACTCTCACTCAATGTTGTCAAATCACAAGGATTCCCTCCAGAATGCTTCTGCTATTGCTGAGACCCTGTTTGTTTTCCCAAGTGGTGTGGCTTTTTTCACACTATGTCAGAAAAAGATTCTGTAACCTCATGGGTCACCTGTGAATTAAAAAACCCTTGAATCAGATCAAATGTTAAGTCCTGTGTGAGTACTTGGTTTGCTCAGCCAGAATTACTTCCCATTTATTCCATCTTTTGTGTAAATAGCTGAAGTGTTTATTCTGGAAATTACATGTGAACCTACTGTACACTGAGACTATACTCCATCTGATTGGCGCTTTCACACTGGTGCTATTGTGCTTCAGGAACAAATGCCTGCTTCTTAGGCACCCAAATAAAATATTCTGCTTCTTGTGGAGATTTTATTATATTACTAAGTATTATATGGAGTAAGAAAAAATAATGAGACAGTACACCCATTTCTGGCCTCATGTGCAAAAGATAAACCCGGCATCACCCTGTTGAAGTTAATGGTCTAACATGGGAAGAATGGGCACAGTAAATGTGTTTTTGCACTTCTGTGCAAATAAATTATTTAAAGAATTTTGCAGTCATTTTGCACTCCCGTGCAAAACCAGCTGTGAGACAAAAACTCAGGGTAGCTGCATGCAGTCAACTGTGATATATTCTGGTACCTTAGCAGATTCTTGGAGAGTGGTCATTAGAGGCCCTCAAGAATACATGCTGCATCAGAAACACCAGGCAATCGTAACATGGCCTGGAAACAAAAGAAAGGGGAGGGACAGCCTTTGACCAAGCATGCTGCGCTGAGTAAGTTAGGCTCCTTGGCATTTCAGATTTAGTCTGTTTTTGTCTCTGGTCAGAACATCATGTTGAGGTGGGCACGTAATTGTTCACAGCTGTCTGGTTGGACTTGCCTGTTCCTGTCAGGTCTATCCTCACCCTTCCTTTGCAGCAGCCCTGTAAACAGAAAACATGCACATTTTGGCTCTAAGTGGGCTGGTACAAGACTGTAAGTGGGTGAGACAGAATGTTTTAGGAACCACACTTGGCAAATGCAACAGTATGCAAAAAGGAGCCAGGGCAGTTCCACAGGCAATCCTTCCCAAGTGGGGACAAGACCGTGTGGCATATTTTGCTCTGTACCTAATAGTGTAAGAGCCATCCATAGACTGTCTTACCTGCTCTGCATTTGAGTTCAGCACTGTATCTCTTCTAAACATTTTCAGATGTTCAGCAGATCAAGTATCTGTGAAAGTGCTGTAAGTAATCTAAAATAGAATTAATTATTTGACCATTCCTGGCATAAGTCAAAATGATGCTGCATCTGGGAATAAATTCACTATATGCTGACATCTTAATCAAATACTTTCATGTGCAACAACTTAAAAGTCGTCACTCAACCCAATGAATCAGGTTTTTCTAATTATGTAAGCTTAAATGAAAATTTGTGATAGGTGTGATCACATCTCAGACACATACTGGACAGAAAATAATGCAAATAATCTGGACACTGATAAAAAATGTAAATGTGATTTCGTTAGCCTTGGAAAAATGAATTTCTGACCTAGAGGACCAAAGGGAAGAAAACCCTACTGAATTTGATGATTGTCTTTAATCTAACTGGCCATGAGCAGACACCTCAAAATAATTTAGACTGAACGATGACACAATGCCAACACAGAAAGTCATCCTTCCTTGTGCAATGATACATTGTTGAAATAGCTTCCTGTTGCCACCCCAGCTGATACTATGTCATGTTCCCTCTTGCAGGATGGAGAGATGTGGTCCTCCGTGAACTGCACCATCTGTGCTTGTGTGAAAGGCAAGACAGAGTGTCGCAAGAAACAGTGCGTTCCAGTCAGCAGCTGTCCTCATGTGAGTTTTTTAAAAGAACAGAGCTTTCTTCTCTTTTTTTCTCCACCATTATCTTTTTCACTGTTTCTTGGAAGTATGTGCATGGCAGTGGGGCATGCAGTTTGGAAAGAAGTGATCCTCTGGCATTCCCCAAGTGTGCTACTGCTACCCTGAATATGGGCTTCCCACCTCTGTCCTTGCTCTGAAGACTCTCTGCTCCTTTTCTCCTCCTCCCTTTAACTTTCTCTGTCCCAAGTATCTGCACTGGAACATCTCTTTCATATATTCTTAATAACTTTATAGGGTGGTGAGATGACTATGTTAGTATTTCAAGAGCAGGCATATTGATAAGGCAAGCCACAGGAGGTTGTGATACTTGCATTTCTCAGTGTATAAGAGGCTTAATACTTGGTTGAAAATGTAAACTAGACAAAGCAAAGCAAATAATTTCAATCAAGTGTGACACTTTCTCTAAAGTTGCAGCCTGAGTAATTTTATTTGAAAGTCTGAAGTGAACCTAAAGAGTTGTATAATTGTAACTTTACTGAATCACTTCAAAAATTAGCATTACTTGAAACCTTGAGCTAAAGTCAGCCTTTGTTTCTTGGATTTGTGTCACTGATGAATTATTTTGTTTTAATAGCTCAAGATTTCAGAAGAGGGAGCTCTAAATAGCACCTCATGTAGGGGCAGATCTTTGAACAGAACTGCAGAAGAGAGCGCCAAGTTGTTAGCGTTACACCTTCTCAGTGTTTCCTTCTCCATCCTGGAAGCCAGTGGGAAAATATGAGTCACAGACACCTAGGTATAAAATTTTAAATGACAAACTCTAGTTTGTAAAATTTTATACACATGAACTTTTGACAGCCAGAAGTGGTGGTAGAGCCTGTGCCTTGGCACTCTCTGCTCTGCTGTGACAGTGGGCTGTAAGCTTGATGCTTGCATCCTCAGAAGAGAGGACATCCTTTTCTTGTTACTCACTGCAGAGGGCAGTTCTCCTGTTGATGAGCCTCATGTGAGACACTGCATACATCTTAGCAAGTGTGAAAAAATGGAGCTGCTCTCCTGTGAACATGGTGCAGCTCATGGTGATCAGATTTGCTCCTTTCTGGCCATTCACAGTATAAGCAGGAGATCAGAGCTTGGACTCTTCAGGTCTCTTCAAATGCTTTGTTGGTCAAGAACCTGGCACACACTGCATCTCATTTATATTTTCCCTGTGCTGATGCATTTCAAACATTTAAGATGCTTCTGAGATCAAATAACTAATATGGCTTAATATAGATCTTAAGTGAACTACACCACTTCAGCAGTACCCATATATAAATTTGAGCATTGAGATGATCGGTTGAAGTAGCTTTGAAAATGAAGGTAGTGGTGGGTAAAATTCAGTATCTGCAGTCCTGTGGCAGCATTAATTGACTGACTGATGAACTAGTTCAGTGCTGCTACATGTTCTGCTCCAAGGTGAACGTCAAGTTCTAAACTGCCCTAGACGTCTGCGTTGAGACCTCAGACAGCGTTCAGTTTCTTAGGGCTGAAAAGACCAGTTTTGTTACACTGTAGCACCAATCCCTCTAGTTAGCCTGCTCCCCGCCTTGAAATGGAGTCTACAGCAAGCTGCATGTAAACCCACCCTTCTCTACAGGTACACGTGACATTTCTGCTCTTCCAAGCTAAATTGGAAGGGCGAGTAGGAGAAAGAATGTAAACTCTAGAGGAAGATTTATTTTCCTATTCCAAGTGCGTACGAAGTAATTTAAAAGCAAATAATGTATGCTAATGGATTTAAATCTTTTACTTTTCATCTGTTCTCCACTCTCTTTGATGAGGTATTCTGTCACAAATCTATAAACATTAATTAAGCACACCACATTATTCAAGATAAAGATATTTTAGTGAGTCTGATACTGAAATTCTAGATCTCATGCACAGAGTTATGCTGCCGTCTCTGGAAACTGTAAGGGTGTGAACTCTATTTCTTATCTCTTTACAATATGTCTGGCAGTAAGCAGTCTCTACTGACTATTGAAGACTGCTGTGGAATAAAATGCTGTTTAGTGTCCCTTAGGGTGTCAGGCCACGTAACGTTATCTCATTAAAACTGTGATACACACAACTGAGTGTGAAAGGATTGAAGATTCACAAGGAATTTACAGTGTTATTCCTTGCCTTAAATGCTTTACCATGCAGTCTTAATACTCTTTGCATGATGTTGTGGGTTTTTTTGGTGATGGAATATTATTTAATTTATCAAGATAGGATTTGGCCAATTATTTCTTGAAAGGATGGGTTTCAAAGTGATAGTTTGGTAGAAATCTCCAATACTGTGCAACCACTTTTATTATTCAATGTGTTGGTACAGACTGACATATTTTTGAAGACTGTTTCTGCCATTTCTTTCACTTTCTTCCTAGAGCTAGGCACATTTTTCTGTTTCTTCTATTCATTTTGGAGCATTTAATCCTGTATCGGTAATTACAGGAAGTGCCTTTCTTAGCATCTTTTCATGTGCGGCGGAGGCAATACATCTCGCAAGTTCGATCCCTACTGTCATATTTATAGTAAAATCGGTCCTCCTTGAGCTTCTAGTGAGCCCTGTGGCTTGTGGTTTCTGTTTCTTACTTTCTGACCACTGACTCCACATAGATATTCCCTCTTGCAGTTACCTGGAGATGCAGCCTGCAAGGTGCAGTACACACTGGCCCCCATCCAGCAAAGCTATTAAGCATGTGTCCAGTCCTGCTGAAGTTAGTAGGGCCTCCATGTGTTCTTAACTTAAAAACATGCTCAAGTACTTTATAGAAAGGGAATAATCTCAACACTTGGCAAGACTGAGTTTCAGATATCCTTTAGACTTTTTCTTACCTAATTTGTTATTCACTTGCCCTAGCCCTGCTCCAGCCTCTTTCTTGCCTTGTGCCATGTCCTTTCTGATTACCCATCCTTATTGTTTTCCACCTCACCTCCTCTCCTTAAGCCTTTGCATTCTCCACTAACAATGTAAGCCTGTGGTAATGGTCAGTGGTCATGGACATGTCTCTTTTTATACTGCTGGAGGAGAGCCTGGTGAATTTTACAGCCTACAGCCTTTTCTGAGCTCCAAGGCTGTGCAAAAGTTAATAGAATTAAATTCATGTCATATGAAGACATTTGCAGAGTTCGATTCTGTGGGTAAATTTTGAACCCGTGAACTTCAAATGAGTTGAAAATTTATTCAGAACACGTTCTCCCATCTCTAGCACAGACTGCATTTAAAGTTATACACATCTGTTATTATTACAAACAAAAAGTTGCTGGTTTTACTCTAATGCCAAATGAGGCACAAAAAAACCCAGCTGTTGCTATTGCACAACCAAACAACCCCCTTCTCCCCACAATTAGTCTTGTCTTAAAAGAATAGAAAATAAAAACCTCAGACATAAAATTGAAAACTTCATAAAAAAGAAAAATCGCAGAAAATAAATAGACTCAAATGTGGTCTGCTTATAAATATTCATAGGGAAAAATGGGATCACATCACTTAGCCCGTTCCTAAGGGAACCCTCAATGCTAACGAACTCTTGCAGCATATGTTAGCAATAATGGGTTTCCTTATTCTACAAGACAAAAACAGGATCTCGGGCCAACATGGTGGCTCAAGTAACCAGCCTCAGCAGGCTGCCTTGGAGATTCCAATTTCACTTGAATTCTCGCCATTTCCAACTCAGCTGATGATTTCAACTTTTATTGAAACAGAGAGGTAAGGCTGTGCAGTGCAGTGTGTGGCATTCAGCTGCACGTCTTCTATCCCTACAAATAAGGGTTGCCCATCTCCCTGTTTCTGTGCAGTTTTGACGGTTCCTTCTTTAAGGGATTTTGTCCTAGCAGGTGCTTGCTAGGTCTCACTGTTGCAGCCTGGTCCTCAGCTATTCTTTGCGCTCAGGCCTGGTGGTCACACATTTGCATTGCCCACACTACCAGTCACACTCCGATCCAGCCCTTTTCTCAAGTCCAGATGTGCATCAAGTCTGTTTGCATGCAGTTGCACATTACACTGAACTTTTATGCCTGGTGGATGATAAGACCAAGCACACTAATCACCAAGCTCTCATTCATACTACCTGGGTACATCAAGCATAAGCAGGATGGAGCATGCTCCACTCCAGTCTGCTGGCAGATACTTGGAGTTCATTTCTTCCCATACATGTTGTCAAGGCTTGCACTGTAGGCAGAAAGCAAGGCAGCAATAGGGCTTGCTGCCTGTGTCCACTTCCCTGCTCTCTGCATAGACCTGCCACCTATTTCTTCTCTGTTTTCACAAGCTTTTCTGCACTGTTGACTATGTTGAGTGGGCAGAAAAGCACAGCTCTGTTTGCTCACTCTTGCTGGCCACTCTTTTCTCACCTGCTTGGTGGGGAACAGGAGCAGTGGTCCCACAAAGGTGACTTTCTCTGTATTGAACTACTGTTGAAGCAAAGGGTTCATACTGGGGAGCAGCACAGCTCCATATGCCTCTTCCTTCCCTGTGTGGGAGTGCGGTGAGCGCCAGTCTCACCATAATTTCTGTTATAATCCACACCAGTTTTTGCTTGGAAGAACACATCATTTAGTCTGAAACTTTCCAAGCTTATCCTCTAGCTTGATGGCCAGCTTTAGGGAATTTAAGTAAAACCAGATAGAACATCTTTTAATTTGGTGAAGACTGAAAAGGAGTGTGAATGTATGCACATAGAGGCATGCCTCCTGCTTCTAGCCAGCCTTGTATTGGACACAACCATAAATAAAATTGACCTGGGCAGAGCGGTAAATAAAGACTCTAAACTTTTGTCCATATTACTATGACTAGACCAAATTGTTTGCTTTTAGACATTGCGTATCCTTGGGTGCATTCCTGTTTACATCACTGGGGAGGTTGGTCCATGATTGGTGATACAATTTAGTGAGAGATACCACAAGATTTAGCCGTGAAAGGAATCTGACCAAATTAGATCTCTACCAGTGCCTCCCTCCTTCCTTCATTTTTGCAGGAAAAATGAATGATTTGGGGGGAGTGTGGGTGTGGGTGTGGAGCAGATTGCCTCTGTGTGGTGACTAAAATGGTGTGCATAGGAAATGTATGTATTCTGGGAGGTGGAGGAAAAGGTAGCGATCTTGTTAACCCAATGACTAGCCTGCTTTAGATATCTGTGAATGCATGAGTCCGAAATTCTCTCACTCACTCTAAAAAGAAAAGTGGTAACAGAGAACCCTTTTAGTATTTCATTTCTTATAAGACTGCCAGGAAGCTCCTTGAATAGTTCTGTCTGGTTTTAGCACCTGATATTTGAAGCTGTAACCAGGGCATAGAGTTCAAACATAACTTGAACTATTTTCAAAGGCTTATCCAGCCTTACAACATAATGCAGTCATTGGTCCAAAAACTCTCTCATTAAATCAGCCTGTCTTTCTTCCAATTAGGGTAAAATCCTGAACAGAAAAGGATGCTGTCCTATTTGCACTGAAAGTAAGTTATTTCTTCACATTCTTTAAATTCTTTTTTATTCTTTCAGAGAAAATAAATATATTAAAAGTATGTTTGCTTTTCTGCCTGCTTTTTAGAGGTGGCTAAAGGGCAGGTGATTATTGCTGGCCACAGATTTTGCCTCCTATTTTTGTCAAATCTGAGGTACTGCTTTTTGAAGGATCTAGTTGGCCTGTGAAATTTGTAGGTAATAAAATAAGCAAATGAATAGGGTTGTAACTTTTAGGACTGGTTACCTTTAATATTGGTAAATAACAGCCCAACTATGTGTATATATAATCCACCTTTGCAGATGATTTGTGAGAGTTTAAAAAAGGTGTGCAGAAATCTGAGACACAGTCTGGGGCAGCAGCGGAAAGTGCAATACTAAGCTATGCTTCTGTCTGTATGATGTTTAGCTCAACCATCACCTTTTTAACCCTTTACTCTTCACTTCAGGAGTGATCATCTTATATGACTTGTGTTCTCTCCTAGTCAGAAAAGCACTTACACAAATACTTATATTTAAGCTTGTCCTACTTAAATCAACAAGGAGAACTGTCTTCACTGAAGTTAACAGGATAAAATGACATGCTTCCTTCAGGACATGTTTAAGTATTTTACCAAATAGGGACGGACTGCTAAAATGGGGTTTTATTTATAGGAAGGCTTCTGAAAGAAGGAACATGTTTTAAAGGAGAGTGTTTCCTATCCTTTTGTCTAAAATCAAATTGCTTTGCTGATCAACTCAACTCTGGGTGCTCTTGGATTGCACAAATTCCATACACTAAATACCTGGTTTGCCACTCTGCAACAAAATTATTTTGAAACTTGTAGCTTGTGATAAAATAAATCTAGTTTGCAAGTCTTCAGTATGAAAATGAAATTAAATACAAATGGCAACATCAGAAACACTTGAAATAATGCTGAGCAGAGGGAGAAATGAAAGAGGATTCAACTGACCAGCAGTTCATTTCATGTTATGAACTCTCCTTTCAGTTTCAAGGGAGAAGAAATTTGTATAGACCTCTGCTCAAACATGACATGTCATTAATGTAATGACTTTATCGATTTCTGTGTTGCCTCTGTTCTTATATTTCAGTCTCATTTAACCTTTCTCATGTGTTCTTTTGAAACATGAAAGGAGAACAATGGGGCCAGCCATTCCCTCAAAGCACTGGAGACCCTCTACTGTAAGGGGTTAAAAAGAAGACAGTACAGTGACTCCTTCAGAAATGCTGCTGGAGAATGATGACTTTTCATAATTGTTTCATGGGAGAAGGAGGCAAAAAATAGATTTCTTCCAAGTAAAAATGACTCATCTAGGAACCAGGTTGCCTAAAAAGTCAGAACTTCTTGATGATATAAGGAGGGAATGGTCATGACCATAAGACATGTGAGATTAAGGGCAGATCATTGTTGCTTGTCCTCCTGCTGTGCAGCTCTGTAAAGAGCCTGGCTCCATCTTCCCAGTAATCTCCTTCTAGGTACTGGCAGACTGCTCTTAGTTCTCCCTGAAGCTTTCAGGATAAACAACTTTATTCCCTTAGCCTCTTCTTATGGGTTCTGTCTGCATTACACTGACTATAGGTGAGGCCTGGAGGCTCGTTGCACTGTCCTGCAGTGACAGGTTTCTCTGTTGCACATGAAACAGAGGTGTCCTTTTTTTGGAGAGGTGTTTCACTATGGACCCATTTATTATTTGGAGGAAAGATGATGCTGAGCTGATTCCAAGCTTCTATAATTAAAGGCCTTTCCCAGCTTTTATCAGGTAATGTAATCAAAGAGCTTAAATACCCACTGCTGTATAGCAGTGGTAACCATTAGTGTTTTAACAGTTGCCATTTGCAAGAAACTAATTCAGCTTTTGCGCCAGAAGTGTTGTAAATCTCATCACGACATAAGACAGGCAAAAGGCAAAATCATAAGGGTTTCATTGATGATCACTATCTCAGATAGTAATTAGAAACTTTGCTAATTCAGTCAATTTCCGATGAGATAAGCTGTACATGCACAGCCCTTTCCCTCACCCACCCACTTGTGTTGGTTCTCTCTCCACATATTAGCACACCAGTCATTTCTGGCAGTCCTGCAGATACTAGTTTTCCAAAGTGAAAACAACATAGGAGGTACAGGAGAGCTTTGAGTCCAGTTTAAATGCAGCCAATTTCTACGAAGTGGGACAAAAACAGTTGTGTTGTTAAAGGATACACTTTACACTGAAAAAAAAAAGAATCAAAGGATTATTTTCAAAGCAGTTTGTTGTGGAGAGAAAAAGTACCTCATCTCCTAAAGGGCTGGAGACTCTCTTTTGTCTACTGTTGCTGAAGTTAACTATGGTTAGTTTTGGCAGTTTAAGCTCGATGGCTGGTGTACAGTTATCGCTAATTAAACACAGTGGTCATACCAGTGGAAAATTCAACAGTTTAGTTTATGCTGTTGTAAAAATGTAATGAAATGTACTCTTTTGGGCTTGATTTAGAAAATTCACCACTGACGTCAATCCCATAAATTAGTAATCGTATATTAGACCAAGGTAATTTTCATATTAAAAAAAGAAAACACTAAACCTGAGTTCAAATAACATTAACAGACTGCTCTCAACTCCAGTCAAAGATGGGAATTTGCAGTGGAGGTTAAATCTTTGTTCTTGACAAAGAAGATTTGATAGACCTTGCTGAAGTTACAGCATTGCAGTATGAAAGCTTCCTATTGGAACCATGTAGTTATATTTTAATCATGATTAATAATCCCCACAGTCTTACCCAAGTCATTGTGAGGCTTTACGGATGAAGTTTTTTCAAAGTGGGCTGCAATCATCTTAAGTCTAGCAGTACACATGATTAACTTTGCAGTAAAGGCCTCTTTTCAGGCAGAAAATTTCATTCATCACAAATCATTCTGCAGCTTTTTTTAATTGACAAAATGACCAGCAGAGCTAAACCAAACTTAAGGGTATTTGGACCCAGCCTTAGTGTTAAAAGTTTGGTACTTTCACTTGGTCTTGCATCCTTTTTATTTGTTTTTATAGAAATACTGAAAAAATTGATGACTCTTCAAAGCAAAAAAAAAATCAAAAAAAGGGTGAAGTTATTCATTGTAGGTACCTGTGAGAGCAAGGAGTGGGACTAAAGGACAACATAGGCCCCTGCCAGTCCTGTTTCTTGTGTTATTTCCTTGTCACAGAGAAATACATCAACAAAAAGACTGCGATTGTTATTAATACTGGAATGCTGTTCATGATTTACCTCCTCAGCCATTTCAACCATGATGGTCTACTGTATAAATATATATTTGGACAAATTGGAATAGCTATTTTATTTATGAAATGGACCATAAAGACTCCTGTGGAGTTTTTGACACCACACCTTGTAATGTGTGTTATATCAAGCTGCACTATGCAGCAGCTATGAGGAAAGTACTCGATGGCTATGCATTTTTTGAAGAAAAGCTAATGAAATTATATTATGCATGTTCTGCAGCTAGTTTTGAAAAGTTAATAATGTGTTCTGTTTGATTTAGGACTTAATTCAGCATAAGGGCTAATTGCATTCAAGGTTTAATTTTATTTTTAAAAAGCTGAGATATTTCTGGATTCTAGATGGGCAACCAGAACACTCTTAACTGATAAACTTGTATTTTTTCCTCCCTCTCCTTACTTAGAAAGCGTCCAAACCAATTTAGTTATAATTTAAAAGTATATATTTCTTGGCCACTCTTAACTAGCTACAAGCCCAGAAGAGTGTGACCAGACATCTGGACATCTTGGACTTCAATTGACTGCTCTGATCTCCTGAAAAAATAAAACAAGCTATTCCATGAGCACCAGAGCTAACAGTGCCTGGTTTCCTATGGATTTGTGTCCCATTTCCTTTATATCTCAACAAATAATAAACCCAGCTAGAGACAATATATCCTGTGGCTGCTCTGGAGCTACAAGTGTGCTAATTGCCCAGCCAATATGCTCCTGCTCTTTGGCTGGCCAGGATGTGTGTGCTGACTGTCTGTCTGGCCTCCACCAAGCAGTATATATATCTAGCCTTTCTAGAAAGGCTAAATACTGTCTGGGGGATGGGGGCATTGCGTGGAAGGCAGAAAGGTACTTTTTGGCAACCACTTATTTCAATAAGCGATTGTTACTGTTACTCAGCATACTACTTACTAGAAATGAATTGTCTTTTTTCCCCTCCTTATTGGCCAAAACAGGTCGTGATTTCATAAACTTTTTTTTCCTTATGAGAGTAAGTTAAAACTCAGGGAATGCTAAAATGTTCTTTTCCTTGTTGTTGCTTTTTCAGCTTCCTTTTTTGTACAGGTAAATGTGTTTTCAAAAGCAGTGCTCCTTGCCAGCAGTTACCTTCCCCATTACCTTTTCTAATGAAAGTCACTATTTCATTTGAATTGGGTGCACGGTTTGTAAATGCAAGGAAAGTGTGCCAGGAATTCTATAGTATTCACCTTAGCACCTAAATACTATTATTATTAGTCTGCAAGCAAGCTGTAGAGCGGTGGGAGCTGAGCAAACTGCATGAATCGCACATGTCATTTAAGATTGTCAAATGTAAAAGCATGAAGTCTGTATTTAGTTGCTTAAAAAACAAATGTGAAAACTACTGAGCTCCCAGAAGCTTTTACAAAAGCCAGAAGTTTTGAATACAGATTTGGGACCCTAAATGCAGAATTTCCAAAACAAGTTCAGAGGTGTTTGTAGCCAGCTCCCAGTAATGTTTAATCAGAGCTGAGTGCCTAAGGCGCTTCGAAAATCACAGCCTCCTGAACATAGCTCTGGGGCCCTCCTTTGAAAAAATTGTGTTTTTCAGAGACAGAGAGGAAATGGGTATATTTGCCTTCATGTGCATGTGTAGATGAGCAAAAGAAGACATCAAAGATCATGAATGCCACATTCAAACCAAGCAAGAGGCAGAGTTTTTTCATGCACTTTGCCCAAGGATGTTGTGGATGCTAAAAACAAGGGGTTCAAGGGAAGACTGGACAAACTCACAGAAAAGAAGTCTATCAAAGGTTACTAAATAAAGAAAAACTATGTCTAGCTCACAAAGTTTCTGTACTGGGAATAGTTGGAGGCTGGCAAAGTCTTAGGGGGCAGCGTTGTATATAATTACCCTTTTCTAACTGTACCCTAGACAGCTGATAGAGACAGAGAGTATCCATAATAACCTGGGAACAATTTACTGTAGGGAAAATGGGGAAGTATCTTCACCCATGACCCTGTGCCTTGTTAGCACAAACGAGCGAGGTTCATACTCCAGCCTTGGGGAATGTAGCTTTGGTGATGCAGCAACACCTCTCCATTCATTATGTCCCAACAGAGGAGGAAGTCACACAGAATCCCAACTAGAGAACCAATGCTTCCAATAGATTTCAAAAACAGCCAAGCAGAAAGGCTGGTTTGTTTCAGAAGGGAAAAAAAAAAGCAAAAAAAAAGCAGCAAACCATAAAACATGATGTGATGCAAACTCTCCCAAAAGGAAATAAACAACAACTCAAATCCTAAAAATGGCAGGAACTCTTTTCATGTTGCCTGTCTTTTGCAGTCTTGTTACACCCGGTATTTAAATTTTATTTCTAGGCCAACCAGTTCTTCTTACTGGCAGTGCCTCAGTTATTGTACACACTCTTGCAGGGTGTGGATTTTTTTTTAAAACCCACAGTTTTAGCAAACCTTTCAAGAATGTTTTACACAGTGATATCAGAGAATCAGCTACTCAGACTGGTTTTAGGTAGATTTTCCCTCCCCCATTTCCTTGGTTATTAAGAAAAACAGCAAAAGTTGGATCAGACATTCAGCTATCCAGTCCAAAATACATTCTTTTTTATTTTAACTGCACTGCATCAAGTTGACATATGATGTGACACGATGTAACATAACATAAAACAACATTGCTCTGCATAACACATTAGAAATTAAAAATAAATATTTCCTTTGGATCCCATTGGTACTATCAATTTTACTTGCACGTCTCTAAATTATATTTGTTCCTCTCATGTCTTGCCTCTTAGCCACTTGCTTAGGTGAAGAACTAGCCTCCCCCTCCCGATATGTTAGTTAATAACATGTATAACATGTCCATTTTCTTGGCCTTTAGAAACGCAGATAAAAAACAGTTCTCTCCCCTGAAATCTTCACTGATGTTTGGGCTTATTTTTTTGTGGATAGTTTCCTTGTTTTCTTAACAGTTGTATTATGTTTGAAGAAAAATTAAAGCCTAAAAAACTGTAATAGAATCTGAGCAGGTAATAAAATGTATCTTAATATTCATCATGCAGATAATTACATGACTACATAAGGAAATCAGAAACATGTTAGTATGATTTAGTAAGTAAACAGTAAAGTCAGATCGTCTCCATATAAAATCTATGGATTTTTTTCCCACTGGTAAAAATTATATTGGTGATTAAAAACTATATGGTTCCTGCCAATTTATGGAGAATCAATTAATCTTTTTATGGAATTTGGAAAACAGTTATTGATAACCTCATTGATATGAATGAGGAAAATGAGGCTTACAGAAGTGCATGTTTTTAAAACCACTGTCTTATCTAAGCATCTTTGATTTCATGCTCTGATTAAAGTCCAGCAAGCTTGATTTCCAGAGGTGTTGAACAACTGTGGTTCATTTTGACTTCTAATGGAGCTGTCAACATGATGTCCTTGAGAAATCAAAACTTTTGGTCCCTAGTTGCCAGACACAGTGAAGAGGCATAATAATGATGCCAAGACTAGTTACTGGCTTAGCTAAAGAAGTATGCATGTGGCAAGTTAGGGATAAAGTACAGATCTCCCAGGTACTGGATTTGTGTTGGCACTGCACCATGTGATGAGTGAGACTTGAGGTTAGACTTTAGAAAGACCTTACTCGTAGTAAGAACAGCCGAGTGCTGCAACAGGTTGCCAGAGGCGGCTGTGGAGCTGCTGTTACTACTGCTCTTTGAGAGCAGGTTAGATAAATATCTGTCAGGAATAACACAGCTATGGGTGATTCTGCATTACAGCTGGAGAAGGGAAAGGTAATGTCTCCTGGGGTCTCCTTCGGCCCCATTTTCCGTGTCTCCATGTAGGTATCCTTGGATGCTCTTTAACTACAGCTAGAAAAATGCCAGAAATATTACAGCTGCTTTAGCATAGGACTCTGCCTAGACTGAAAAGCCTTTCTGAGAAAGGTGTATTGCGTAGTCAGAGCCACATTGCACTCCACCAAAGGAATTCCCTGCCTCTTCTCCATAACATCCATGTCTCCTCCTTTTTTGTAGGTTTGAATTTGCCTTTTTTTAACTGTCTTTTCAGGATAGCCATTGTTAGTTGGATATTTTTTTTTTTCAGTGAATAAATTGTATTCCCTGTTACTCTTCCCTCCCTTGTTGGGTTTTGCGTTTTGTTTTGGTTTTGATTGATGCTGTTCACAATTCTCTGAGTCAAATGTTTTTTACTGCACCAAGCCTCTCCCCTAAAACAGTCATCATCTTTCAAAAGCAGCCTCAGCCCATGGTTATCCAGCTGGCAGCAGCAATGTACATTTCTCTGCCTTGAGACTTCTTCTTCCAGGAACAGCAGCAATGAGATGTGGTTAGGACCTATTGTTATACCAGAAGGCTGCAATGCAAATAAATTTGCTGCTGTCTTGGATTGCAAGATGATTTAATCAATTGCTGAGTAACTGCAGGGTAACTCAGCATCATTGACATGAGTGTGGAAACATTCTGCCTTTGAGCTGCAGCTTCTCCGACCAGTGTATGGCTGCAAACATCAATAAGAAATCAATTTGCAATGATGCAAATGATTGACAGAGATACCATGCCCTTAGATAGTCATTGCATCATGCTAGTCACATACTGGCTCTCAGTTGGTAGCATGGTAACATGAATTACTGCAAGTCAGTTATGTACAGACAGCATATAAGATAGCTTGTAACACGAAATGTTGGTTCTCCAGATAATTTGGGGAAAACCCAGGTATATCTAGTTTATAAATGTACAATATTTATAAGTGTGTCTATGTAAAATATGGACAGAATCAGGTCCTGCTGAAGTGGTCTGATGACTTTTAATTTCAGGGGATCGCCCTTGCCTAACTGGGGACATTAAAATTAGCCTCAAAAATATACACGTGATGTTTTGATTTCTGCTTCTGTTAGTGGATTAGGCTTTGCTCCTACAACACAACTTAAGGGTGGGTGTTCATCCCAGAGGAATTTAACTGTCTGAGAGGAATGTTTGTAGCCTTGGATACTTGCTTGCACTCCCAGAGCTGGCAGCAGAGAGACGGGCTCCTCCAGAGAGTGATTCCCCACTTGTTAAAAGAGATGTCTAAAACTGATGAGATTAAAGACTTTCTAGTCATGTCTGTTTCTCTCTGTCAGTGAGAGGGAGATTGGATGAATTGCTTAGAGTACATATTTCACGTTTGGAAAGCTGAAGCTAGGTAGGAAGGCTCCCATCTCCAGAGACATGCGGGCTCTGCAAGCCAAGGGCTCCTGCCTACTCTGATTTAACAAGTGGAGCTTGTGTTTTATGGAAATGAAATAATTTGAGCACCTTCACAGGCATTGTAATAACCTAAGCTGTTCAGGTGGTACGTAATGTTTAAGGGACAAACACATAGATTGGAAGATGTGTCTTTGAATCCTAGCTACAGGTTAGCCATCTTAGGCTGCCCGAAGGATCAATTGGCCTTTAGTTCCCACTTGCTTTGGGAAAGACTTCTACTAAAGCCATGAAGCTTCTGTTTCTCAAGAATATATATTCCTAGTGGGCATCAGCCAAGTCTGCCCTGTAGGGCAGATAGAGCGGCATCCTCTAAGTTCTTACCAACTGCTTTTTTCAAACTTTGATCCTGATATGGCACTTCTGTTTCTCACTCACCTGCAGAGCCTGGAGTTTGCACTGTATTTGGAGACCCTCACTACAACACTTTTGATGGACGGACATTTAACTTTCAGGGAACATGTCAGTACGTTTTGACGAAAGACTGCTCCTCCTCTGCCTCGCCCTTCCAGGTGCTGGTAAAAAACGATGCCCGTCGGACCCGTTCTTTCTCTTGGACAAAGTCAGTGGACCTTGTGCTGGGCAGAAGCACTGTCAGTCTCCAGCAGCACCTCACAGTGAAGTGGAATGGGACCCGCATCTCACTGCCTTGCGAGACACCGCAATTTCAGATAGATTTGGATGGTTATTTGCTGAAAGTGACAACCAAAGCAGGTAGAGGAAGTGTGTGTGTGCGTGTGTCTTCTCCCTGAAGAACTTCTCAAGTGCAGCATGAACAGCAGTCAGTGAAAAAACATGATAGCGGTAATAAATATAGTTACAACTCTTCAGAGATCTGATGAACCCAAAGTGTTTTCAAAATCCCTGCAGCCCGCAAGTAGACAGAGGTCCCAGCAATGAGTAAGAAGTCTTTGCAGAAGATTTGCTAAGCTATGTTTCATTCTGCAGCTGACAATTTACTGCCTGCATAAGCAAATGTGCCATGATTTTCACTTTTAGTGACTTAAGAGTGGCTTATTCAGGGTCATCGTTTGATACTCATAGACAAGAACACAAAGGAGATCAGTTCTTAAAAATAACATTCAGATTTTTTCCCAGCTGCAGCAAGATACCTTACAGTCTAAGCCAGCAGTTATATGAAATCATAGTTACTAATGCTGGAATGAGTTTAAATTACCAAATTACGGAAACATTTTCCTGGGGCTACCTAGCAAAATGGAGGTCCTGGTTTGAAAATCAAGGCCTAATTTGCTGTTCAGTGCCATGTTGTTAGGCTTACGTTGTGCTCAAGTAAGCATTTGTCTGTGAGGAACAGAGCGTCAACAGCACCAGAAGCAAAAGGGAATCAGAGACTTCAGATAATCTGGTACCTTATTTGTAGAAACAGGGAGGGAAGATAGCAGACTCTCAGGTCTTTTGCATCCTAGAAAATACATTAATTGTCAGAATGCCAAACCAGAGGACTTAAATTTGTTTTGATAAACTGTTCTGAAACTATAGTATCCTTGCACAGATAAATACTGAGGGGAAGTTTAAAACTTTCTCATTAGCATGTGTTAGGTACTACTGTAGTCCTGAGAGATTTCACTTACACAGTGAAGTACTGTTTCAGTGAGAATACTATTTACTGTTACTTGAATTAAATGCCATGCGAAAGCAGTGAAACCAGTCTTTCTTATGGAGTGATATGGTCACAGGCGTGACACAGTCATACTCATTATCTAGCATCATTTTTTTTCAAGGGGGACACTAGTATCCACTGTTGATCTGAGAATTTAGACACCTGTTCATGTAGCCCCTGGAAATGTAAGTCTGCATAATGTGGATCCCAGCTCTGGGCTCATTCCTCAAAGTGGCAATGCAGATTTTTGTGGCTGTCTGTAAAATGCACACAAGTTGACCGTTATTCACAACTTCTAATTGAAAGCATCTTGAGGGTTTCTCTTTGCAGCCAGCTGAACGCTATGAATTCTGGCGATGTGGATTTCATTAGCCAACCGCAGGCCAAGGAAAGGTTTTCAACTGAAGATGAATGACAGCTAATCCTGCTGCTATTCCATTTGTCTCTGGTACAGCCCTAATAAATGACTATACACATCCCTGTCCATGTGTTGGCAGAGGGAGTGCAAACATGGCATATGACAACATACCGAACAGTGTGTAATCACTGCAAATTATAGCCTAAATAATTCCTCCCTTTAACGGAGCAGGATCAGGTTTCTCTCACTAAATGCAGCATGATGGGCCAAGTCCTCCTTTCCTCAGCACATAAGGCCTGGAAAGAAGCAGAGCATCGTGGCTCCATTTTGCTGGGAGAGGACAAGCAGCAGAGAGGCTGTAAAGAGGAGGAATGTGCTGAGTAGAATTGGTTTAAAGACAGATTTTTTGTTCCATAGGAAATTCCAAGTGCTAGGGAGAAAAAATTGGGGAACTGTCTCTGTTTCAGAATGAAACATGGATTTAAAAAAAAATATATGCTTTCCCAGTGTAGGGTGCAAAAAAGAGGGGGAGGGAGGAAGTAATGAAAAATAAGCAAAACCACTGCACTAGAAGCAAAATTCAAAGTAAAATTGGGCTGGGAAGTGCAGGGTCTGGTGCTGACAGCTCAGCCAGCATTCCCATGGCTTTTGGTTTTCGTTTTGCAGAGCTCAGAGCTGAGTCCTGGATAAAACAGGGGAGCCCAAAGCTTCAGGAGGCCTTGTGGTCCCTGGCTACAGGGCAGTCTGCATGACAGGGCTGTCCTGGAGTTGCATACCCTGAGAGTCCAGGCTTCCAGGCAGCCCACCAGGTGAGATGGCAGTAAACCAGCTTGGAGCCTTGCCTGTGCTGTGTTGGAAGTTCATTGAATCTGATATGCGTCCCTGAAGCATTTCGGTTCTGATGAATTGGCATTTTCTAGTGAAAACCTGTTCTGTTGCTAAATTTCTCACCACCTGTAGCCCTGGATGCCATGCAGCAGCAATTCTGGCATCCTGCACTTGCAGGTACTTCATCATGGATGTGATTAGGATGATACTGAGTCCTTGGCTATAATTTGTGTGTTAAAAAAATGACAGCAGTGGGTCACAGAGCTGGTGTTACTTATCTGTCCCTCTAGTGCAGCAGCATTTTATTTTGTTGTCATTTCTGTGCTGATCTTTTTCATGAAGCTGCTTTGCTGAGGTTTTCTGTACCACTTTGGCACTAAATCTTTAGGGAAGAGTGGTCTGCCAGTTCTCAAGGATGCCTTTACCACGAAAAATCATGCAGAACAATTGATGGGAGCTCCCAGCATGGGCAACTCAGTGTGGGATGTGCATAAACCCAGAAGGATTTTTCAAAATGCAGTAAAGCACACAGTATGCCAAGAAATTAAGTAACAAGTTGGTTAAGCATCCTTCAAAGAAAGGGGAAAATTGGAAAACTCTAAAAAGTAACCCAGAGAATATTCTTTTTCTGCACATCCCCAGATGAGACAGATGCTGCATATCTCTTGGATTCTAATCCTTGTCCAAGTGAATGGGAAACTCATATGTTTGGGGGGGGGAAAGAAAAGGCAGGGGGAGAGTATAGGCACCAAGAAACTCTTTGGAACAATTTCTGTCTGCCAAGGAGACCATTTCAAACACCGCTCCATAGCGCAATCCCATCTGTCACAGCTCTTGGTTTACAGAAACCAACTGAATTTTCTGCTTGTGAACAAACAAAAAGGCATGTACTGCACAGTGCGATCAGGCTCCAACAAAATTATCATGCATGTAGCAGTAAATACCCATAAATACCCTTCCTCATTACCCCAAGGGGTAATAAGCTGGTTATGAACAGAAACCTTTAGGCTGTTCATCAAAGCTAGAAATTACCCTTCCATCTGAGCAATTACAGCAGAATATAGTGCAATTAAACAATACCCAGCTAGAGGAAAGTACATCCTTTTGTGGTAATTAAGCTGTGAGTCTCTTGAATCAAATCTAGTAATCAAAGCAGCAATCTCTAGATTTAAAAATGTGCATTTTTATATGCTGAGATGGAAATTCATAATTTTATTTTATTCTTGTTTGCATACCTAGAGTTCACAGAGCAGCATGTAACAAGTAGATTAACTTAACGCTCACAAAGGACGCATAAATATTCAGGATAATTTTAGAGTTAACCTTTCATCATGAACGTGAATGGTTTCTCTGAAAGTCAGTAAGTCTTAGCTTGAGAAAAAAAGTTGTAAATGGAAAATTAAGATAGACTCATCAGCCAGACTTTTGTGACTCTGCTTAAGGTCAGCAGCTTCTGAGGGAGCTCGTTTGGAGACGAAGTTGAACACCGCCTTAAAAACTGGAGTTATTTTCTGAAGAGAACTGTCCGAGAATTTGGGTCTTGATGCTTCAAGCTTTGAGAAAGTTTATATGATTCTCACGTCTGAAGAAATCTTAGTTTATAAGTTAATGGCATGTTTTTTCTAAATGCCAGCACAGCAGCATTAATCTGGTGTCTGCAAATCAAGCTGTGTTTTGTTTAGTGTTGTCAGAAGCAAAGACAGCTGGAATTTGAATTTGTCCGGTAATGATAATGCATGAAGCAGCTTAAAAGGCAGCTTTCCTCCTTGCCACTGTGCTGGCCTCGTCAACAATTGTAGTCTTGCACTATTTCTCAGCTGGCTGGGTATAATGTGCCTTTGTAGGATGACATAGTGGCTCTATCTGTGCTGAGTTTATTAGATAATTTGAAACTGCTGTCAGGCATAGTCAGCTCAGGACATATTTATGCTATCATTGCTAACCTATAGTGATAAGAAACCATGTTGCAATAGACTGTAGTGACTGGTGATGCAGAATTGTCGGCACCGCCTTGCTGTGTAAATCATTCCACAGACTCTTGGTGACACAGTGTAAATCACGTAAGTGCCAGGACAGTATGTACTGATGGCAAAGCACCCCTTCTATAGCCGTAATTGCTGTTTGAGCCTCACCCAGTTTCTCTGCGGTGTGGGTAGGAATTGTCATAGGAGACAATGGGATGTGTTGCTAAAGGAAGGGTTCCAGCTTTGAACTGAGTCTCTGGTATTTTAATTACTTACATGAGGATAGGGCAGGATTTGGATCACATAGGACAGGCGCTGATTTACAAGAGGAAAGGGTGGTACTAAGCCAGCCCACACAACAAAAGTAGAAAGCTGGAGCGAAGCTCTGGTCCTGCACCATGGACTGATGCTATTTGGTATTCTTGGGCAGGCAGGCAGAAGGCAGCAAAATCTGAATTATCCTGTTTAAAAGCAGGTTCCTGTGTTTATCCTTAACTAACCACTGCACACAGGTACTTTATGGGAATAAATTAACATCAGCAAAGTGATTTGTGATCTTCAGATGCAGTTTTACTGCAGAGATGTGTAGTATCAGCATTCATTAGACATCGGAAATAAAAAGAAAGGCCATTTTTGGATAGAAGTTAAGCAGCAGTGATTCTTGGTGGCTTTTTTATCCCATATTATACTAAAATTGCTTTCCCCTATGAGATACATATTTACTCTTCGAAGGATGCAATTCATTTAATTTACAATCACACAGGTAAAATCTAGAAGTTTAGTCTCCACCTGATCTCTGGGTGCTCTAGAGTATCACTGGAAACAGAAAGGCATTCAGAAGGTAGTTTATTCCCTTTGTATTAGATACCTGTGTTGTGACCCAGAGCTGCCTATTTCTCTCCATCAAAGAGAGGGCCCAGACAGCAGACTTAAGCTAGACACCTAGCTTTTAGGTGGTACAGGCAGATAAAATAGATTTAACTCACAGAAAGCAATTTTGATATTGATGTACTAGAAGTGCAAAACCTAACTGTAAAACAGATTGTAGCAGAGCACTTAGATCCCAGCCACTACATGAGGGTTAGATGTTTACCATAATTCCTCAGTGTTGCTGACTTATGAAGACAACTTCAAAAGGTTGGCAATTAACACCTTTTGAATGAAGAGTTTGAATCCAGTTCAGGATGCCTTCTTACAACAGTTTTACCCATCTGACATCTCTTTGTGGTCTTCTTTTTAACTCTTTACCCACACAAAAGAAGGTACTTTTATTGGAACAGTTGTATTCACCCAAATGAGTGATGAGTATCAGTTTGGTGGCAAGAAAAGGATGTTTTCCATAAGGTCATCACTTTTGGAGTCTCATGGGGCATAGACACCTTTGTATGCCCATGATATGTGCAATGGGTGACAATGGCTGAAATTCTGGGCCCACTGTGAAATCAGCTAGAAATTTGTCCTAGCATATTCAATTTGCAGAATTTTGCAAGAGCCCTCTTGACGTTGAGAGTAGTTCTGCCTTGGCTCCAGATTTTTTAGGATAACCTCATTCATTAGCAAGAAGGAACAAAAATAAACAGAGACAGGCATGAGTATAGTGTAATTGACTGTGATTTAAGAAACACTACACTTGCCAGAGGCAGTTACTGGGAGGTATATAGAAATCTAACATTATCAGAAGGAAGCCAATGACTTTGTTTAGGTTCCCATGAACACTTTCACAAACATAAGGCACAGTTTGTTATCCTCAATTTCTTCTTCTCTTTTTTTTGTGTGCGTGTTTTTGTCTAATCTCTTTAATAGGCTTGGAAATCTCATGGGATGGAGACAGTTTTGTGGAAGTCATGGCTGCACCGCAACTGAAAGGCAAACTCTGTGGTCTGTGTGGCAATTATAATGGGCACAAGCGAGACGACCTGATTGGGGGGGATGGGAATTTTAAGTTTGACGTGGATGACTTTGCGGAATCCTGGCGCGTGGAATCCAATGAGTTCTGCAGCCGCCCACAAAGAAAACCTGTGTCTGAGCTCTGTCACGGGACAGTCAGGGTGAAACTCCGAGCTCACCGGGAATGCCAGAAACTCAAAGCATGGGAGTTTCAGAGTTGTCATTCAACAGTGGATTATACCACATTTTACCGGTAAGTGTGGCTTGCTGCAGAGGGAAGATAGTAAGTTGCTATGTGAGGAGAAAAAACACACAGTTGACGCAATTTCAGTAGTGTTTGAGCTCATGCTTTGAGATGCTTTTGCTAAGAATTAATACACAGGCTTAGAGTTACATTATGATGAGCTTTTCTGAGTCAGGAATCAGAAGACAGTCATTAGCTAATAAAAACCTGAGCAGCCAACAGTGAGAAAAGCAGGCAGGTCTGTGATCACCTAGAGAAAAGTTCTTTCAGAGACTAAGGAGAGAGGTGCAAGGGACTTCAAAACATCTTGGTAAGCTCTTTCTGATTTCAAAGTCAGCTGTGAGGCTGACTTTTATTGCTATTGCTTGTGCCCCAAAGAATTGTGTCTTCCCAGAAGCATTTAGAAAATTACTTTCTTAAAGCAGGTATATTAAATATTACTAGTGCCTCTTGGATGATGTAGTTCTTGGGTTGAGAGTTTGAAACGAGAGAGTTAACAAAAAGTTCAGTGTATGCTCATCCTGCCCTGGCAGCAAAGGAAGACAGACAAGGATCTACAAGCCTTGTCTGAATGAATTATTTAAGAATTTTTATCTTTAAAATGCTTCCAGTCTAAACCACAGAGATGTAATTTCTGTTCTTTAATTGACATGAGTTTGTTTGCCCCTCACTCAGTAAATAAAATTGGCTTTTCTTTTGATTGCCTGACATAAAGATAAAAGCAAGTGGAATCACAGTTGTATGATGGTGGATGGAGCTGCCTGATCTCTGCGCTCCCAGCTTTCCCCACTTGCGCACATCTGCTGAACTGTTGGGCTTATTAGGAAAAGCTTTCTAAAATGACTCAGTTTCTGTTATGAATTGCCTTTCCTCTTCTTTTATAATGAGACAGAAAGACTTTTATCTATCCCAGCAGAATATGTCTGGGACTGGGAAATGCTAGAAGACGACACACAACTTGGCTTGTAGTCTACGTGCTTCTGCATTTAGTTTGCTATAGAGTATCCCTGGGCTAGGAGCCTGGCAAAGACTGAACATTATATTGTGTGCAGGTTATAATACTTTATCTTTTCCAATGGCTGGAGGCACAGCAGAGAGCACTAGAGATGCTAACACACACACACAGGGTCTGTTGAATGCATTTCAGCATTTCGCCTCACTTTCATCGTCCTCTAAAGGTAAGTGATGACAATGCAAATGGCAAACAGGCACAGAGTGATTTGTTTCATTTTGCAATAGATTTTTTGTCCCTTTTTAAAAGTAGCTCATGATTAATTTAGTGCAATTCACTTCCTGACACCACAGTGGGAAATTATTTTGGCTACAGCAGCTAGAAAAAAAGTCTCTACATGCTTGCACACAAGAATTACCATAGAACATTTATTTTCCTTTAAAATTATGTCTTCTATTTGTCCTGGAAAGACAATGAAATTAAGCAAGTATTTAATTTTATTATGTCCTTTTGTAGGAAAGTCCTAAGGGAACTATGGTTCCCCTAAGGGAACTTTGTGTTGAAATGACCATCATATTCTGTCAGAAGCAGCTGTTCATTTGCTTCCATTTACATGTTGCCAGCTGTTAGAATGCTCAGCTCCCAATACAGGAATCAAAGATAAAATATAAATTAAATTTACGTAATGGTATTCAGTAGAGTGCTACTTCTTGTTAGAAACTAAGAAAGTTGTAGCAAGCAATTTATTCAATGATCATGGCCTTTTTTCATACTAGGAAATTCCCGCAAGGAGGTGATGATTATGGGACACACAGAGTCAAGAAAGTTCTAGGAACCTTTCTAACATAAATCTTTGCATATATAAATATGTGCATGCATGTGTGTGTGTGCATGTATAAGTATAAATAAGAGTACTTGAGAGATTTGCATTTTTCTTTTTTTTTTTTCCAAAGAACCCATTGCTGGTGATACATTTTTTGCAGAAAATTTAAATTACCATTAAAAGAAATTTAAATGAACATTTACAACTTCTTACTGAGGTCTTTTAGAAAAGCATGTTTAGTCAATGTTTTCTAATTTCAGGCTAGGTTTAACTAAAACTTTTCCGGTTCTCTTTTTCTGACTATGAGCAAGCTCCTTGCAGTAAGAGAAGTGAAGAGGCAGAATGGTAGGGTCAGGTTCTTTCATTTTTCTATTCATCTCCTCTTTGAGTTGAATAGCTTATCCGTTTTTACATACATTATGTACACATTACATTTTTACAACATTGCGTATTATGGAATTTTTCCATTCTGCATTCTGCATTCTCAAGAGTTAACCTTTCTTGGTCTTCTTGCCTATATTATCAACATTGCCTCATTTTCATTATGCTGCTCTGGTAGTGACCTGCTGTTAATAAGAATTCTCAGAAATAGAAATAAACTCAGCAGGAACATTATGACTTAGGGTGTGTTTTCTCCAGATACCAAAAAAGGCAGCGAACAAGGCTTTGCAAACATTTATCTGACATTGTGTTACTGAAGATATTTCTGTGAAGACATCTCAAATTCATTTTAATTCTCATTCTTTTTACAGCTGTAGTTTCTTCTTTTGTTAGCCATCCAAAAAATATATACAGCAAGATGATTGTCATGATTGTTAGGTGAAAAGGATATGGTTAATATTTTAAAGAATAGAGATCTAGCTGCGTGGTTGTGGGGTGAAGAACAGCTAACTCCTGAGCTTGACCTTGATAGATCTATGACGCCTTAGGAGAAATGATTGTGCAGCTTGCCTTTAACCCTTTTTTTGAGTTGTGACTTTGGTGGCTTGTGTTTCTCTTCAAAACGCGTAGTAGAAGAGAGCATCACATAAGCGCACAAGAAAGGATTTTGAAGTAGTCCAGACTGCAAACTAGCAATTTTAGCATCTAATTTTATACCACTCTGAATTCTTTGCTTTGTAACTAGACATGTTTTATGGGCTTTTAATTGCGGTTTGTTTTGTTTAGTTTTGGGGTGATATTTTTTGTTTGTCTTTAATGCATTGCTAGTTGTTCAGTACTCATGAGTAATACTCTAAAAATAACCCTTAGTGTTGAACTTTATGGAGGCAATTTCATTAAGCAGGAGAATGATTTTGAATTTCCAGGAGATTTTTGTAAACTCTGAGTGAAGAAGAGATTAGCAGTGACAGTCATCACCATTGCCACTTGTCTATTTTGATATGTTAATATGGCTAAGCATCCTGGATTAGTTCTTGCCAAAAAGTTACCAAGGATCCTCAGTAGCAGGTTTTAGAGGGAATACTTTGACCATGTATGCGATAATGCTTGCACTCAGACTCTTGAAGCTGCTCTTGAGCATAAGCAGCACTAAAAATAGGTGATATCATCTGAATTTCTCGTGCTGCTGTTACCAGAAAAAGCTCTATCACATTATCAAGAAATATTATGGTACTATTTAAGCTCTTGGATAAGAATCTGGGGATCTTAAGGGCGCTTGAGGAAGGAGAAGAGGACTTTCTGTGCTCACCAAGCCTTACCCCATGGATAATCTCATTGCATATCTTTGAGCTGTGCTGGAGCAAGGGCCTGGAGGTGACTCCAGCCCTAGTGAGGCCAGGGAGCAATGTGCCGTGGGGCAGGTCCCCAGTGTGCCTCCATGCCTGCTTTGCTTGGCCATGGCTGACACCTCTCAGGAGCCTCCTTGGGAGACACAGGAGCAGACAGTCCCAAACAGGGGTGCAGGGACTGCAGTGAGAGAGGCACAGAAACGGTGCTCAGTACACGGACACACGTTGGACTGGAGGAGACACTTTAATAGAAGGCATAGGACTAATACTCCTAGTAACACCTGCCCTCATTAGCATCCATGGCTTTCTAGTAGGTTTTTTTTAATAGTTTGGTATCACCAACAGATTTGGAATGTGACATCAACATGATATCAGTATATCACCCATCTCTAATACACCTACACAGCAGCAGGGCTCATAAATGCTAGTTAGACATTGCTCAAGACACTCACTACTGCTGTAACTTTGGAAAAATAATTCAGTGTCTTGCATTTGCCGTGCAGTAAATTTCCCCATTTGAGACTAGAAAATCTGTGCTCCTAACTCGAGACAAGTTTTTTTATTGTTATTACTCTTCCTATTACTATTTTTAATAATAATAACAACTATTATTATTATTGTTATTGTTGCTATTATTATGATCATTACATTTTTAACAGACAACAGTGTACCAAATAATTAGTTACTCTTCTCTCTTTTGTAATTGTCTAAGAGGTATGGTTTTTTTCTCAAACATTTGAATGTAATAATATTCAGTATTTTACACCAAGCAGTAATTAACATAACAAATAACCTCATTTATTTGAATCTGTAAATCAAATACATCCAGGAACTACAAATCTACTTTATTGCAATTCTTGTCTTAAATGTTCGTTGTGACTATGCTGACATTACTCCATCTTGGCTCTTGGTTAATCAGTTAATGAGTTTCTATTGCAGTTAACCAATTAACTTATTTGCAGTTAACTGCTGCAATCTTGCAGTTTTTCTAAAATTTTCCACTTAACAAAAGAAAATATTATTATTTAAAGTATAAATTGCAATGTTGTGTAGTCCATCATCTCTCTATTATTAAGTTTGACAGATACGCCATGAATATCTGCGGAGAGCATGTGAGCTGTAACATTGCTAAGTTAATTACAAGCTCTATTTAAAAGATGATGACCAAGGGTTTGTGGCTTTGAAGCAGAAGGTTTGAAAGTTTTTTTCCCTGTTAACAATGATGTCCTACAGCTGTAAAATTCAGTGGTTATGCCCCTATGTTCACTCAGCAGGATCATGCAAAAGAAATACAGGCTGAAGAATGACTTCAGAAAAGCTTGTTTCAAGTGTTGAAGGCGTGGGTGGAACTGGGATCTCTGGAGCCCTCTTTTTTGCTGCCAAGGGTGCATATTGCAAAATTCTCCCTGTGAGGTTTTCTGGTCCTGGCTGCGCATGTGAGCACAGCAGTTGCCTGCGCTGCTCTAGCTGAGGCCAGGCTGCTCCGGGGCTCATCTGTGGTGTAACCAAAGGGCGGCTGTAGCTCTCACTGCTCACCAGGGTGACTCCTGTCCCAGCTCCTGCACCAGCCTCCGTATCTGTCTTTCCACCCATCCCAAGGCAGAGCTGGCCAGTCCCTCTCTTTAAGACAAGCCAGTAGTGTTGGCTCGAGAAAAGGACGAAAGGCATGAAGCTGTGGATGGTCTCACAGACCTGGCACAGAGTGGGGGCTGTTGCTCCCACTCGTGCTCATGCTAATTTAGGGATGCTCCTGCGCCTTCAGACCACCTGCCTGAAGCTGGCCCTAAGTCAGGATACTAGCAGCAGTGTAACCACAACAGAGGAGCTCAGGATGAAACAATTTACTTAGCTTCATGAGTAAATTGTCACTGAGCAGCTGTATGACCCAAGGAGCTTCTGGTTAGAAAGGAATTAGAACATATTTGAAATAATAATTGTATTTTTTTAAGCAAATATGCGCCAGGACTTGAGTTTCCTATGAGCTAGGTGCTCCACTTCCCAGTCTGCTCTGTTCAGCATCTTTGAGTCTTTCGTCCATTTGAAGTTACCACTGAGCTTTAGTTGCTTGCATTGTTAAGTGCTTAATAATTCAGGCATTCTGTACAGAAATACTCTGCTTTATATCATTCTACTTATACAAGGTGATCCTTTGCAGATCTGCATTGGAGAAATGTGCAAAGGACTAAGCCGAAATGTGTAAGCACTGGGGGAGCTGGTGTTCCCAACCCTTACAAGAGCACTGGTGCTTGGGAACACATTCTCCACACGTATCTGGTCAGGCTACCTGCTGCCTTTACTTTATACCCCTGTACAAATAGACATTATTCCCAAACCACTTCTAAATATCAGCCTGTGCATTTTGTGTGAGGCCATGATGAACTCACTGACATACAGGTAAGAGGCACTGTGACTTACACTGCTGGTGACTGACAGTGCTAACAAATGGGAGAAAATGGACTTTGCAGTGTTCAGTGCACTTTGGGATTTCTAGCAGCAAGCATCAAACATCTATATGCTGATGGTAAGGACTACTGCAAAAATGCCGCGTATACATGTCTATACGTCACCACTGTTTTAAGTCTCCTACTTCGAGTATTTTTCATCTGATGTAGCCAAGAGTGAGTGCAAGCTGCCAGAAAAATATTGTTTAGATTTAAGGATTAGAAGTTTGGATTTGGACAAATAGGTTGAGTGGTCAGAAAGGAGAAATCTGAAGCCAAGCTGAACTCAATTATCTGCAGTCTCTTTGTCTTTCCCCTACACCCCTGCCTCTAGTAGGGTATTTTTCATGTAACCAAGCCCCATCCACTTGTGTCTGTTTAGAAAAGTACCTCAGGAATTTGGGGCTAGAAAACATTCTTCTCTTTGTATCAGTGGTTATTACAGCTATAAAACATTGAAGCGGTGCCAGAGGATTCACAGATGTCTCCTTTCCTGTTGAGGTATTGGGAATGGAGGGGGAGGGATGAGGGCAAGAGGGCGCCAAAATCTGACAAGACTGTGGTGTTGGACTGACACCATTCACCTGGGATCATCTGTGGCTTGCTTCCAGCCGAGAAGCTCATGCTTCCCCGATGACCCACTTTGTGCTTCCCTATATGGAAAGGTAATGATTTTTTTTTAACAAGGAAAGATTTTTTTTTAATAGGAAAACCAGATGAAGCAGCATACTACTCTGTGATTAAAACCCAGGGAAGTTTCCTTTCCTTCAAAGGATGGCATGTCTGGAATATGTTTGTTTTGCTTGCCTAATTACATTAACACAACCCTACCTGACGCTGTCCTTTTACTCTGAACAAGATGTTATTTCCTACTGCATGTGAGTGCAATATGAGGCTTCTTTTCTCTCTTTTCCAGGAAAGAACTCAATTTGTGATTATCATGCATGCAGGCATATAGAGACTTATTACAAAAACCAGCTTCTGCCTAGTAGAACTTCATTTCTTTCTGGTTTATTACCTGGCTCAATGAAACTCAAGTCAGGTGTTTCATAACCAAATACTGTCTTCCTCATTGCCCAGTGTCTGACAGATGTGAGACTCTATGTGAAAATGTAAGATCAATCTGACTGAGACAAAAATGATCCTGAAAGATGGTAGGAACTATGGGGAATGGAGGGGAGGGAGAGACATCTAACAGAAAGCATGGTACCAAATGCCCTTCTCATTCATCAGCATGGATTGCATTCTCAGAACTTGTTCCTGGATTACCTTTAACAGAGGTTTGGTAGGGTGGTTTTATTTGGTTTTATACAGTGCCTTGGAGTCACAGGATAAAATCCTGATTTATTGAAGTCAACTGGAATTTTGCTATATTTGGGTGACAGATTTTCATCAATCTGACTGTTCATGTCCCATGTAGATTTATTATACTAAACTCTTGCATCAGTTAGTAATCCTTGGTTAACCTTCCCACCATTTGCTGTACCACAGTCAATTTAAGAAAGCTTCATCTGGTTGAGAGAC
The DNA here is from genome assembly GCA_013398225.1 of Steatornis caripensis. Taxonomy (NCBI): domain Eukaryota; kingdom Metazoa; phylum Chordata; class Aves; order Caprimulgiformes; family Steatornithidae; genus Steatornis; species Steatornis caripensis. The sequence continues at coordinate 104,413 of VZSC01013674.1, read as the reverse complement.
AGCAGGTCCGTTCTTTACTGGGGTAGATAAAATGAAATGCATTCAGATCGGGGCTCCCAGATCCTGTGTGCTTGCCAATTTTTTCCTAGGGGGAGTCTAAGGGGTGGTTTTCCAAGCCAGAAGACTTAATTTGTCTGGCCACAGGCAATTGTGAGATCCTTTCTGTGCTTCGCTAACTTGAGCTCAGTCCTGGATCTTTCTTCTTGGCTGTAAGAAGTTTATAGAAAAAGCCTGCAATGCTAGGTCTGCTGTCCCTCACATTTTTTAAAGCTTGTCTGATAGGCTTTTAAACATGTCCTAGGCATAACTTCTTTAATATAGAGTACTTCATCTCAAATATCCTTATAAAAGCTGCAATCTTAAAACGCCACTATTTCACAGTGCCCTAGGACTATCATGGCAAAATACAAGCACATCCCTGTTGCATACACTAATAAATATGTTCAGAAAGGGCTCTTTCACATTCTGGAAAACACCCCTGATGTTTCAGTAATCCAATACAATGCATTAATTTTAAAAAGGAGAGCAGGTGTGGGGAGGAACAGCTAGAAAAGCTGAGTGATATCCTCCCTTGTGGAAATGTTTTAAAAGACTCCACCTGCCGTTTGATGCAGCTTGATCCATTCCCAAAGCAAAAATACTTGCTACACTGAAGATTCTTTCTAGCTGTGAAAATAAATCCCATTTTTTGGAGAGAAGCTATTCACAAAAGTTGCCAGCATCATCAGAGGAAACCAGTCTGTCTCTCTCAGGTACCACAGGATTTTGACTACAGCTGCTACAAAATCCAAGACCTCTGTTCAGTCTCATTTTCATTAACCTCTAAGACATGTTCACAGCAGGCCTTTCTTTGCTAGTTTTTTTTAATTTAATTTTAGCTTATTAGGGTTTAAACTTTATTGCAGTGTTGATTTTAAATAAAATCCAGAGATACTTAGCTGATGGTAATGCGTCTGTTTCCGAGAATAAATAATTCAAGAAGCCTACCCATTGGATCTCACATTCTGCCTTGGGCAGAGTCTAGTAAGCATTGCAAGGAAGAGGAAACCCACCCATACTGTAGCTGGCCAACTGTGCCATGTCATATATGGTGCAGAAATCCCTTTCAGGCCCCTGAGATGATCAGTTTACATCTCATAGCATGAAATTTTAATTACCTTTCCTTTAACATGCGTAACTGCAAAGCTACTATATTTCAGCTCCTATTTTAAGCCACCTGTAGTATATCCTGCCTAATTAGACACACAGAAAAGATGAATGAGGGTGTTTATAAGCAGGCAAATGAGATGAATTTGTGGGAAACATTTTAAAAATAAGCTTAACCTAATCCTCCTGTTACAAGTTCATTTATGCTTCTGGCAGGATAACCAGACAAAGCTGGACGTGAGCTGTGACCAGTACAAAAGACTTTTCTGTAGAAAGTTTGCCTTAGGAAGGTTTTGACAGCTTCGATCAGCTTATCAAGCTTACTCTCACTGTCATTCAGAGAGCTGACTTGCTGCATACGAGGGGTCTATTCTGGATTTATTTATATTATGTGGATTAGATTTAACTGAAAGCATTCTTGTGCATCTTTTAAATAGCTGAAGATTTTTTCTTCAGTTTTGCTGTTGTTTCCTAAATCTCACAGGGCATCCAAAAAATCTGGGGTGTTCCAGGTGTCTCTCAGATGTCTGGGGACATTTGCGTTATGTCATATTTTTAGTAGCTGTCTGTGGTATAAAGTTGCAATCTGGGGTAAAGGCAAGTCTGCTCCTCTTCTGTCTGTCCCCCTAATGGCTCCCCGTATCGATAGGCATGTGAAGGTCCCATACTCCACGCTTGATCTCTCAAGTGTACAAAGTGCTAGTGTGTAAAGCAATTAATTTCTGTTAATTACTCAAGCCTCATTTTTCCTTCAGTCTTCACAGCTCATGAAGGAATCAGCACTTCACGTTACTGGCCTTGCAAACAAGCGCAGCACAAGCCATTTGGGAAGGCCTCTACTACTGCTGTTCAACCTGCAAAATGTTTGCTCCCTGAGCAGTGGAGCACTGAGAGCAAGAGCAGATCAATCAGCAGATGCCGGCAGTTGATGAGAGGCAGGCAGAGTCCTCCTTTAACTGTGAGCACAAGGGTCCTATGCAGCATTATGCAGCAGGGCCAGTGTTGATGAGGGCTGGGAGCATAAAAGCAAAATCTCGTGACCCTCCCTGGCAAATCTTGGCACCTGAGGATTACTGTACCCTAGAGCATCGCAACACCAGAGCAAAGAGCAGACTAGTGGAAAGGCAAGAATGGGCGGAGGTACTTGTGCTAATACAGGAATATGCATTTATCCTTCTCAGACATTTACCATCACAATACCTAATCTTGGGTAAGATACATGGCACAGGCTGGATCCACGGGTACGTGTGTCAAGTTCACCCACCCCTTAAACTGTTGAGACACCACTTACAAACATGTGTGTGTGGGGCTCTGCTCTTATAATTAACTCTGTCTCTGGTGTACTTGTCAGAGCAGGCATAGACTTTGCTAACATTGTGAGGTCTCAAGACTGGAGATTGCCAGTGCCATCCTAGCACAGGGGTAGAACTAAAATGCCACTGGAATGAAAATACAACATAAACAATCCCTTCCTCACTGAAAGGGAGCGGCAGGGTTATATTTTCACCCAAATGGAAGGCTCTGCACATGTGAGAGGAGGTGCTGTGCTTTTACCTCTTCATCATGATATGCAAAGGATGAGAACATTTACGTTTCTCCTTGACTCCCCCACTTAAGCCAGTTGAAATTTAAGTTGTTGGGGAATGTGCTGGGAATACTGAAGGAAGTTGGAGCCATATGTTTTCTTGCATTCCTGGGTACTCCTACAACTAACATTCTGTTTATATAATATTCCTGAAACATAAAAGCTAAAGTAAATCCAGCATGTGAAAATTAATAACAACTCGTCTCTCTTATGATCAGTCCAGAGGAAGCTGCCGTAAGTGTGAAGGTATTCAGACAGCTGATTTTTGTACATCAGCTCTCAAGTGAGGTATGTAGTTTACAGTGAGTGAGTGTTTAAGGTTATGTAGCCTATGAGTACATCAAGAGGCTGTTGAGGATGGTGGATACCAAGGCAGCACAGAAAAGTTTGCAAAGTTCATTTCCTAAGTGCTCCTTCTTAGCACTTTACATTTTCAAATTGCAGTGTAAACATTTAATTCTCACTGCACCCTGGTTTAAAGTTGTTGAAATGAAGAAAGAGTTCTTTGCTGTGCAGGAAGCCAAGCAGATTTGAGATTAAAACATGAAAGTGCCTGGTTCCTGGCCTTAAGCTCAAGTCCTTCTGATGGGATTTAAGAGGTTTCACAAACACAAGAAGTGTATTGTCTTATTTTTGTCAAAGCACAATTTTTTCTCAAACTTTCAGAAGAAAGTGTTGCTAATCATTTTAGGAAGATACTAAATCTTCTCTACTCCTGTAAGGCCCAGTTAGATGACAACCTCATAATACTCCACATAGCAATGTGTCTTTGGCAAGTAAGAACCTTAAAACAAGTCAAAACCCAGTAATGGATTGAGGCGTGGACCATAAAAGAGTTGCCTTTGGAGCAGGAGGAGTTGATATGCAAGAAAAATCCCATACTCTGTTTTCAGATATCAAGGATTTGGCTGAGGTTTGAATACCTGTTTTTGTCATTCTGCTCATCTGTCTGTCTATGTGGTTCTTCTCTGTTGTACTGATTTCTCAGCCCATCATTCAAGAAAAAAAAATCCATACTCTCTGGAGGGATATTTTGCATCATGGCAAGGTGATGACATAGATCATAGATGTCCTAAGCATCCACAAAGGGTGACATTTTATTTTATTCAATGATTTCAAGATTTGCTGTGGGTACATAAATCTTTTTCAAAAAAGGCTTATTACAGACTGCATGGCATGAGGAATACACTTCTTGGCCTTGTTTTGAAAGGCAAAGATGATATGCTGACAATAAGGAGAATGATAACCAAGGTATTACTTGAAGGGGTTGAAGGTTGTTCCGTAATCAGAGAAGAACTACACAGAACCCACAAAGAAGTGGTTATTTCATCTTCCATTGAGATTATTAACATGCCCTCAGATTCTATACATGAATTAGGCTGTGTTTTGACAGTGTCTGAAACATGTAGTTCCCACTACTTGCATAACAATTCCTCATTTTACAGAAGGCCCAGATCTTCACTGCAACCATTAGCAGCAAATATCTGACTTCAAAAATACCCATGAGCACAAAATTTAAATACAATACATAGACATTTCAGCCCATTAGTAAGGGATATTTGGTTTATCTTCCAGCTCTCCTTTAACTTGCCTGTACTGCTCTCCAGATAGTTTGTGTCTCTAGTTAGTTTGATCTCTAGACGGTCGTTTCAAACTGGTGTCCATCCATCCCCTGCAGATGAAGAACGCAGTTAGCAGCTACCTGTGAAACATGTACTCTGCATGCCTGGGCAAGATCACACAAAACGTGGTGGCACAGATGCAATGAGAGAACAAACTTCACTGGCAGGGTATTCTCTCACGAGCATGTGCTTTCTCCCAAGACATCTAGACTGCTGCCTGATTTGACATTATCTGTTCTATAGCCTGTGTTACAGGGTAGCTGAGCAATATCCCTGGCAAGGATTCCCATCGGGTTTTTGAGGGGTGGAATTCACACTGTGCAGTTCTCTTTATCAGCTGCATGCAAACTGTGTGCTGTCTCATAGCCCTCAGAATTTCCTTCACCTGTCTTTTTTATTTCTTTTCGTCTCTTGGTGCCATTCATATTTCTTTCCAAATGATAAAGTACTTGACCAGGAATGCTTTCTAGTTATGGAATTCCACAGGGATTTTTGTCAACATTCCCTATGTATGGAAGTTACAGTTTTATATGGGCAGAGGAAATTTAACTGTGGCACAGGAAAGAATATCTCTTGTGACATAAAAAGATGCTATTTATTATCTTCACCATCCTTGCAGCAGATGCGTGTACTGAGTTCAAAGTCGTGCCAAGGCTGAAGATTCTATGTACATGCTCAGAGAATTGTTGATGGAATATATTTTAGTTCCATAACCATGATGGACCTGATCAACAGTGGTCTGTCTATGCAGAATATTTAAAAGCTTTTCCGTATGACTAGGAAGTCAGGAGTTGACAAATTTCCTCAGTGTTTATAATTAAAACCCAGAAGAAGATATTAAACAGTTACTGGTTTCTATGTTGTGGTCAATATTAAGATTTATTGACTTGAGAAGCAATATTGACTGAGAGGAAACTAAGCTTGATTTTTCCCCTAAGGCCTGCCAAGTCTGGATGTTGACTGAAAACAGAAGGTTGCATGGTATAGACCAATAGCAACCTTTTGCAAGGACAGAAACTTTTTTCTTCTACTTTCAGAATGACTCCAAAGTTTGCTATAGTGTTTCTTACAATGCTTTACAGAAAACAGCATTGAGCTTTCTAATTGTGGATACTCCCCTTTGGCATAAAATTGTTGGGGTTATGTAGAGTGCACGAAAATGCTGGATTGGTGTGGGTGAGGGTGTTGTGTGTTGAGTGGGTACAATATGAACAGCATTAATAGGAGCTTCTTATGGTGTCCTACTGCTATGTTTCAGTCTCAGGCTGTGACAGCACAGCTTGACAAAGTCCATGGTTGGTATCATCCCTGCATCTATTCAGTACTTTGCTGTGTCTCAGAATAACTGCAAGCAGTGTGGTGACTTTTGTGACATGGATTCCTCCTTGCTGGGAAGCAAGAAAACACAGCTGAACTCATTTCAAGTCACTGCTCTTGCTTTTGTGTTAGAAGTTTTATCATTTAAAAACATCAGGTGCCTGAAGAGAAGAGAGTTTGAGCCAGGAAAATCAGAGATCAGAGCCTGATCTCATAAACCAACATATTACGTGACTATCACTCCTACATATACAGCATATGTATTCTTGCCTGCTTCTGACTGTTGCCTGAATTATATACATTGCTAAAGATCTGAACGCTGCTATTTTTTTAACAGTCTCTATGAAATTAATCTCTTGCAGATGCTGGCTTGAGGCTGGCAGCATCCTTCATTTTCAAGCTTAAGGTACTAATAAAATTCTTAAGTCTGCTTTCCATTCAGATGTGAGAAAGCCCTCTAGTTTGACACGAACCAACTCTTTGATTCATCTTTTGTTGAGTGGCGAGAGCAGGGCTTGCTCAGCTCTCAGGGCTCTAGACAGAATTGTATTTCACAAACTAGCCCAATAACCCATTCAACAGTTAGACCCAGAGAAGTAGTTTAGTCAGGAGTTTTTGATGCCTCCCTTCCTTGGCAGCTTGGAGCCTGTCAAATCACACAGTCAGACCAAATTTAGGCTTCTTAGTGGCTCAGCAAAAGGATTGAGTTTTGAGCTGAGTGTGGAATTACCAATATTACTATGCTTATGTGCACTAGGAAAAGAAACAATTTTTCTGATACTGTCAACTGCAAGAAAATCAGCTTTATCTTGAAATTAATGGTATTTCTGAAAGCTGTCAGAGACACTTGATTTAGATTTCAAGGCTTGTATTGGTTTTGTCCTGCTCTTTTGTAGCATCCACTGCCTGATTTGAATGGGAAGATTCCGCAAGTAAAGTGATGCCTTACTTGTCCTTTTGGCTCAGGAAAATGCATTATGCCACAGTAGCTAGTGTTTCCAGAAAACAGTAAGAACTTCATACAGAGTCTACCAGAAGCCAGTTAAATTAAAAATTTTTAGTATTCTCTTGTATGTCTTGTAAATATGAATGCTGTCTTTCTGTGCAGTAATCCAAATGAAAGTGTGAAAGAGTATTTTTTTTTTTGGTTGACCCTTTGTTTTCCCCTTTTGCAGTACAAGTGTGACAGTGATGGACGAACACGTTTACAAGGCTGTGGGGCTGCTGGAAAAACCAGTCCCTCCCAGGTCTGTTCACAAAGTGAATCATTAGCCTGACTGTAACAATAAATACCACCACAGAGAACATGTAAGGATTTATCCAAAGGTCACATTCACCCAGAAGGTTTCTCTGCTGAAAGAAGCTCACAGCTGTGTTAAGATTAAAGAGTGTCAGAGAACCAGTGTGTGCAATTTTTTCACTCTGAGTAAAGTATGAGCTGTTATGTCTAACAGCCCCAGCTGAGGGATGCTAGTGTCAGACTGCCTTGGGACTATCATATATATTTCCGGGGGGAGGTTAGCGTTCAAGAATAATCTCCTCTTTGATGCATTTATCTGACACATCCTAAACTCCTGTGATGCCCAGGAGGAGATATTCCTCCTGCCATTCTGAGAACTTTGATAGTCACTCAGAAAAGGGAAGTATAATGGGAACAGCCGAGACAAATGACTGAGGTCAAAGTTGTGTCCCAAAAATGGAAGTAGCCTGAACAAATCACTTACCTTCTCACTTGAATGTGCTTAACACGCGGTGGGCCAGACTGCGATGTGATAAGCATTTTATCTACAGCAACAGGCAGCTGCTTGGGTGAATAGTTGCTGATAGGCTTCAGTGAAAACCCTTGTGTGAGTTTTTACGTATGCGTATAAGGACACAGTCATGAAGTTCAGTGTATGGAAACATCTCTATGACTAATCTTGTTAACCTACTTCTCCTTTCACTGATAATATTTTTAAGTCAGGAATAGTGTCATGAATTTAATACTGATTTAAAAGAAGAAGCAAGAGTTTTGCCCTCAGTGGCATAGGGTGCACTGTAGCCTGTGGTTGCACGCTGTCTCCCTTGGTCTCTCTCTAGCAGATACCATGGATTTTTTCCTCCCCTATTGTAGGCGGGCCTGGCACTCTGAGCTCAGGCAGCATGCCTGGTGGCGTTCTTAGTGGTGGCAGTCCCCAGTAGATGCCGTGGAAAAATGCTATAGTGGCAGAGAGGGACCTACAGTATTGCTGTACTGAATGTTCCTCAGGAAGCAATTGTGGTTGTCATTGCATCTGTGGACAGTAAACAAATTAATCTTCTGACATTTGTGTTGCAGAAAACACCGGAGAAAAGCCATGAGAAAGTTTAATATGATTTTAATTGCCCTTTGTCATTTCCTATCCACAAGCCATTACATTTTTTAGCATTGGAGGTGCACATGTGGTGGGTGTGAGGGAGAGAAGATCTGTTAGTCTGTCCTCCTGGGTTTCCATTGTAAGTCGGTTTTTCTGAAAACACTCAGTGGCAACTTTTTGCTCTGTATTTTAGAGAAGCTTCAAGTGATCACCTTGTGAGAAGTGATCCCTACTGAGGACTACACAATAGATTATAGGCAAATATTTTGACAGTTCAGCAAGAACTTTTTAGCAGTGAGTTAGCAGATTATGTATTTACAGACAGGATTAGAAGAGACCTTCAGACTGACAGCTCTCTCAGCAGTGTAGCCATGCTGGTCATTTGGATCATCTCTGAACCTGCTTTCTGTTGTCATGATTCCACATGTTTCTTATGTGGGCTTGATCTGGAAAGTCACATAAATGATTGTGGGTTGTTTTAAGAGATGAGTTTCCATGTGTGATAGCCTTTAAATATGGAAAGCTGCCATGAAACTCATCATGAGGAGAGAGGAAAACACCTGGGGCTGAACTAGTGTCATGTTTCTCTTTTACTTCCGAAAAAACTAAGTCTGTGTCCAAATTGCACAAGAAAAAATACCTTAAATTTGTTGTCTTAGCTTGTGCAGAGCTCCTAGAGGACCTTAGTCAAAGCAGAGCACACGGCTTTTGGCAGAAAAACCAGAGGGTTTTTTGCTAGGTTTTTTTTCCCTCATTTAATACAAAGGTGATCCAGTCCTAATGAAGAAGAACAGTACCCAGTGTAATGTAATATTTCTCTGTGTTATTATGACACCAAATAGAAAACCTGCAAGCATTATGGTGATATACTTGGCTGTAGCCCAGTTACAAGACTGGAGTCCCATTGTAAGGAAGAAAACCCTTTTCTTCAGGTTGCCAAGGGATTTCATTTTGAATCTCCAAAGTTTTTTAGTAAACATAATTTTTTTTTGACACCTTCAGGCAGTGGCTGGCGTTTTGGAGCTGGGAGAATGGGAGGTGTGAGGCTTGGTCCCAGCTCTGCCCTGCGTCACATATGAACCAGCCCAAGGATACCTCAGTCAAAGTCTTAAAATGTGAGTATGCAGGGTAAAGCCTCCAAATTCAGAGTGAACCCTCTAAATGGTTGTCAGGTGCTACTGTAGAGTCTGTCCAACTCCACTGACGTTATGGTGCAGGTGGGTTATCAGCTGTGCAGAATGTGGACAACTAGTTAAAGCACTCCCATGCACATTAGTGCAGAGTTTTGCAGATGTGCTCATTGTACCAAAGGCTGAAAACATGCTCCTGAACCACCCAGGCAAAAAGTACTTTAAAATTTTTTTTTAATCTCTTTTATACACCCACCCTGCTTCTCTGTCTCTCTATAGGACTCTAGCTGTATTGATGCATGCTTGCAAAAGAAAAGCTGCAACAAAATCTCTCTTTAGAAAGAGGTTTTGAAGCAGTGACCTTCTTCTGAACTTTACATCATGGTTTCCATTGGCCGTCATGCTTGCAGCAGTTTGAAATTTCCTGGCAGCTTATCCATTGGCTCAGCACTGGGGTTTTCGCTTTGTCTTCATTGACTGATTAGCGGGCAGAGAGCAGAAACATGCTTGTGAAGGGGCTTGCTCTACTGGGTTTAGGTCTCCAATGAACCCAACAGCTTTGCTAACGTCAGTGTTCTCTGTTGAGCTTATGGAAGCATTGCTGGGGACTATGTTTTATGGAAGACAAGTTGGAGAAGCTGTAGAGGTTAGATTTGGCACTTTTTTCAGTTTGATGACTGGAGCGGTGAGGTTAGCACCAGATTCCAGAGTCCCTGTGAGCTAGGGAGAGAGTCCAGTGCTGAGGGCAGCAGCTAGGTGGTTGATTTGGGACTCACAAATGATAGGTCACTTAGCTGATCTCTGTTGTCTGCATTTTCTGACTAGCATATTGTGTGATTCCTGTGATGGTTGGAAACAGCAATAAAAGTGGATTTAGAATTTAGGATTTAGGATTTAGGTTCAGTTCTGCCATGTGGTCTTTTAGAGTGCCATGGGTTTTCCTATGTAGGTTTCTGGGAAAAGGGCGGCTCCAGAGGCCAGAGGTGTTTGCTTCATGTCATAGGAATTTGCACTTCAACCAGAATATGAAGTGGTTGGAAGTTCCCTAGAAATAAGACTATGACTGTGACTGACAATGCAAATGGGAGATCTAAATGGAGAAATTTATTTTGACTGTTGCTGTGTAAATGGATGTCTTCACAGCGGCTGTCCCTTGGTGCAGTACATGCAGAGATCTAGGACCACATATTGCCGGTTGTTACTGGCTCCAGGGGATGCTCTCAGTACAAGCCTGTGGCATGGCAGTTTCTATAGCTCTCCTCCACTTTACATCAGCTCAGGGTCAGACCTTAATGGCACAGTTTTCATCTGTCTCACTGCAGGTGAGATGATTTGCTTGAGGCCACCCCAGGAAATTGTACATGCAGGATCACATGTCTATTCAGGATTAATAGAGACGTGTGTTTTAAGCCTACTCTAGAGAGCTGTGCAACTGCTTGCAGTAAGTCATAGGGTCTGTGACTTCTGCTGCATAAAACAATAGACCCATTTTGTTTGGTAATACAACAATATTAACAATAATTATAAATAGTTATAACAGTAAAGAAGTGTTGCTCCTAGCCAAGTTCTTCTTTTGAGCCTTTTAACCTGACATTTCCTTATTTGTTTCATGAATGGAAAAACATCTCTGGGACACTTTATTGTGCAGAAAACAGGAAAAAGAAAATATGTGCTGGGATTGTCATCATGACTGATGGAGTCTAGTCAGTTTAACAGATTTTTCACAAAGTTGCTGGAAAACTGCTGCTGTTTTATTTCAGATTGTAATGTTGGACAGCACTTGTTTCTTCTGTTGTCAAGACAAGCTCTCCATTTTGAATGTCACCCCTCATGACCCCATTTTTGACATGGATAGTTCACTCCTGATTAATCTAAAATGACGCAGCCAAGACTTTGGGCCAGGAGAGCGTATGTCTAGAAAATCTGGTAAATACTAGACAAGTAATATGATAATAGTGATGAAGCAGGGGCATCTTCCACGTCTGCATATATACCCTGCTGCTTTTGGAAGTCAGGTGCAGCAGACCGTGTGCTACGCTTGCCCTGCAGAGGGTTGGGGTTTAGAAAGGCCGGATAGCACAACTATGCTGTGCTCCAGGCAGCATCAGAGGAAGCCCTGAGAAGCATGTGTATCCCACAAGCACGATTTATGTATCACTATGTGGTCACAGGGTGTGATCTGTACATTTTGTTCATCCTTGGGAACACGCTGGAAGTAAACATAAAAAATGAGAGAGAGGCTCTGCCTACCATGCAGAGACAGTCTGAGGTGAAGGCTCGATAGCAATCACAGAATCACAGAATGGTAGGGGTTGGAAAGGACCTCTAGAGATCATCTAGTCCAACCCCCCTGCTAAAGCAGGTTTGCCTACAGTAGGTTGCACAGGAACGCATCCAGGCAGGTTCTGAATATCTCCAGAGAAGGAGACTCCACAGCCTCCCTGGGCAGCCTGTGCCAGTGCTCTGTTACTCTCATGGTAAAGAAGTTCCGCCTCACATTCAGGTGGAACTGCCCGTGTTCCATTTTGTACCCGTTGCCCCTTGTCCTGTCGCTGGGCACCACTGAGAAGAGTCTGACCCCGTCCTCTTGA
>VZSC01013674.1:49830-90769 GCA_013398225.1 Steatornis caripensis | reverse complement strand
TAGAAGGCCTCGTCAAGTTCCTCTTCCTGATCAGGTGGCCTATAGTAAACACCCACAACAGTGTCACCTATATTGGCCTGCCCTCTAATTGTTACCCATAGGCTCTCGACTCATTCTTCATCCACGCCTAGGCAGAGCTCGATACGTTCCAGTTGCTCTCTTACATAAAGAGCAACTCCACCACCACGCCTTGCTGGCCTGTCCTTCCTAGAAAGTACATAGCCAATAAATAGCAATATATATATATAATCTATATATCTATCTATCTATCTTCAATAAATAGCAATGAAGCACCTTTCAAGGCAAAGTGATGAGGAGGACAGTAGATGGGATCAGAGCCAACTCTGCCATCCTCCTCCTGCTGAACACGACTGGCATGTTATGTGGGAGAAATCACTTCCCAAATTGTTGCTATTCCTGTGCCTCCCCATAACTTGGTTCCTAAGGTAAAGGTAGAGATTCCTTGGTTGGATACGCCCATTGCCTTGAACTTGCAAAGAACTAACTTAAGACTTGGCATAATTTCTCTCTTCCATCCCCACAGATGTGAGGTCTGACCATCAATGCAAATAATTTAACAACTGCTTCTGGTTTGAATCAAGCCTGGGGCTAAAAGCTGTTTGCATTCAGTGAGCAGTATGCAAGTTGCAATAAATGAGATGGTGACTTCTCTCTGTTATTAGACATCTACATAAATAATTACCAGTAAAGTGGTATCCTCAGCAGAAGCTATGTAAAGATGCTGGAGTCTTTCCCCAGCTGTACAGTGGGTTCATTGTCAATACTCTGTGGAAATACGTTGCTTCACTTCATTTCTTGTTAAATAGGAGATTTTAATGCCAGGGCTCTCACCCTGCCAGTATTTTGCAAACACAAAATTTAGGATTTTTCACAAGTTAAAAAGCACACAAGCTGCACAAGCTTAGCAGGAAACATACGGGGGGAAATGGCATTTCAAGCTACTTTGACTTCAAAAATATTTACTGCATTAGCACTGAATGTAGTTATGCTTTGGGGCTGTAAATATTTTTTATAGTGCATTGACTTGTGCTATGCATTCACTTTTGAGGCTTCAAATTGCCCATGTACTTGTGTGTGAAATGAAGTATGAAAACAGACCATGGGAAAATGAAATACTTCTGAGACTTACCTGCTGATCTCAGTCATTCAGGGCTGCTTGCTATCATTGCAACTTCTGATTAGCATAAAAAACACCAGGTGCTAGATTGGCTGTTACCCTCGTGGAGTTTATGGTGCAAAACAGCAACATGTTTGTGAGTGACCAGCTGCCTCCCTGCCCTGTAGTCTGCAATCTTTGGAGCACATCAGCAATGTATTTCTGATTTCCTCAACTTTTGGATTCTGTTTGAATGTAAAAAGAAGGGAGAAGAGAACTTTCTGAGGCGAGAAGGGGCAGCTGAGGCAAGAAGCGGGCAGGGTGACTCCTTTATCTGGCATCACCACAAAAGCAGTCAAGGCCTGAAGTTATTAACTATGAGACCACCGCAGCTCCCTGCCAAGCCTCCCAAACCGACTGACTGGCTGCCTAGCTGGAAGATGATTCGACCTCAGCTCCTTGGTGCTGCTCAGCCAAGCTGCTCCCAGCTGGGCAGCAAGGGACTGAGTCTGTCCACGCGGTCAGGCAGGCTTATGGGCTCCAGTGGCACCAGAGCAGAGCCTCTACCTTTCTGTCCTTCACAGCTCTTCTTTTTCCTCTTGCTACCATATTTCATTTTCTGCTTTGAACGTCGGGGATTCAAAGCAGACTTGGGAAAATAGATGGTTTTCATGTGATTTCTGAAGACAGGCATAAGCTCTGTGAAGGACCAGATGTAGGAGAATTAGGGGGAACAATTTCATAAATTGTCACTGGTGTGACTGTGATCATGTGTGATATTATTCCACTGCTGAAAACAAATATAATGTATTACTGCAGAGCCAGATTTGGGGCTAGGAACATTGTGTAGAGATCCTTGCCGGGGGTGCTCTGAATCTCCGCTCATTCTATCGAAACTGGACTGATTTATGGTTGTGTCTGGAAACTAGAAGTGGCCCAACATGTATCCAAATCCAGAGGCAAATGTCCTTAAAACTGAGCGCTCCATTGTGTGTATGTGCAGATATGTGTAGGGGGGCTGGAGGATGAGTTTAGTTTGTTACTAAATTGGAACAGATGTCGGATCTGGCATTGGAGATTTTGGTTCTTGTCTTTGTCCTGTGGAAACAATGCAATGCTATCATTTCAACTGGCAAGTTGGAGCTAGTACGCAGCTTAGGTCTCAGCTTTGTTACCCTCCGAGCTCTGAGGTTTATCCAAACTGAAACACAAAATACAATTCAAATGTTATGAGCTCAGAAAACCAAAATGGAAATAGATGTTGGTAACAAATGTTAGTACTCCTATGGACAGAAACCTTTCAAAGTCCCTTATGCTTTACTACTGTTTTTCTAAATAGGTTCAGACTGCGTGGGCAGCTCAAGATCATGTATCAAAAAGTAGGTGAACTGCTTATCCTACGTGTGATAGAACTGAAAATCGTATCTTGTTGGTTTTAAAACTTAATCCTTCTACTCACTATTTTGAAATACTGCTAAAGAAAATCCTATATGAAACAAATGGACAAAACCAGCATACAAGAGAAAAAAAATGAACATACATACTGAAAGGGAACGTTTTATTCTCGCCAAGTAATTTATGCCATTTTATGGTTTATTTGAAATGAATTAGTCAGTCCTGGCAGGGTAGTAAGCAACTTGGCATGTGTTTGGTTGCATCCAAGGAGAAAAGAAACAGCTCTTTCTGGAGAAAACTCAGTATGTGAATATAAGAGAACTTTTTCAGACCTGGTCATGTAGGATGAGACTGAAAAGCAGCTGGTGCTGGCCAACCATACATGGCATTACAGACAAACAGGATTTTACCCTGGGCTTCAACAGGGACAGAGTTATACCAACACCAAGTGTTTCTGGAAAATCTTAACCATGAAAGAGCTTTCTTTTCTCAAGCCAGGCTGTGTCCTCCTGTAACCAGCTTTTCGGGAGAAGTTGGCCTGAGGTTAACCACCACATGCCCAGCTGGGACCAGCTCAGAGACGGTGAATGTAAAAATGCTTAAAATATGCTCCTCAGCCAAAGCTAGAGTTATTGGCTTGATATCTAAATATGCTTAACAATTTATTAGAAAGACAATTAGTCATTTCCAAGTCCTAGCTACTCTTTTTATTTAACCTTAACATCAAAAAGCTGCACTTATAGGTTAAGATCCTAGGGTGCTAATGTCAAGCACAGATCAGAATCTCATTGCTGCACTCAAAAAGTTCAAGTTTTAAAGATGTATGTTTGTCTAACTTTGTAGAGTTCAGGACAGTCTGTCCCATACAGTAGTATACATTGTTCTACCAGTACCGAGCTTCATTTGATAAAGAACCAGCCTGGCTCGCTGCTGCAGCTTCCCCATCAAACTGCTTCCTTCACTAACATTTCAATGGGATTGAAAAGTGGGTGTATTAAGAGGCAGAGAGAGGAAATCATAATGGGGTGTCTGTACTATTTCCTATCTTGAAGTGCCATGTTCTCCAGCCTTTCTGCTTGCTCTTGAGAAACATACAGTCGAGTGTCACTAACTCAGCAGAGTTAGGTCAGAATGCTGCTTACATGGAGTACCTTGTGGGGCTGAAAGTGCATACAGCAAGATGTTTGTTTTAGGACTTACTAGATGGCATGCTGCCTTGGAAGGCAGTGCTGTAATATAATCATCAGGATGCCTTGTAAAAATAGATCTGAAGGAGTACAAAGGAAAGCTATTTGCAGTGCACAGCAATACATTTTATTGAGCGTACACAACAAAGAAAGGTATTTTTCTGTACTTCTGAGCACATCTGTAGACACCTCTACAAGTGTATACCCAAGGAAGTTTTCTCTTCCCAATGTAAAATAAAGACCAAAGAGTAACAGCACGTGGGCATAAAAATTAAGGTGACAGTTTGCATAAAAAGTGAAGGGGGGGCAATACTCTGTTTTTCTGAGTTTCATTTCTAAACATTTAATTCTGACCAGCTCAAGTCTTCCTGCATTTTAACTTAACTACAGCCTTTTTGTCGCTTCCTGTCATGAAAATTGTACAACATTTCTGTGAGATGATAAACAGGTGTTACTTTTCATTCTGGTGGCAACGGCATTTTGGTGCAGGATGAAATAATCCTGCCATTAAATAAGAAGCTCACAGTGGTGTTGTGAAGCTTAATTTGTTTGGAAAGTGCTTTGCAGTATTCAGATGAAAGGCACTCTGGATATTCAAAGTATTATTACTGCACAGCTGGTGGTCTACATGCTGCAGATGTTTCTTCCATGCTGTTGCGTGGTTACTTAAGTGGCTTCTTAGTGCAGATGTTCACGAGTGAGCATGCACAGCCTCCTCCGCCTATGTTTTTGGACATGGATTTTACTGCTGCTTGCTTTTGATCTTGAAAAGAATATTCCTCCACCAGTAAGGCTGGGGTTTTTTCCTCTCTTTTTTTTTTTGAGGCTAGTAGGTGCTACATGAGCGTGAGACTACATCCTGGTAGGTTCAGCCCCCATTGCAAACTACAGCATCTGCAGATATTTACTGTGGGCCTTTCTCTTTAGCCTCCATTTCCTTCTGTGGCTTTTACTCATTCCCACAGTGTCTGACTCTAGGGACTCTGCCTCTTCTGTTAATACTCCATCACCATCACTCTCTTCATACGTACATGATGATTCCCTTTGTACTCTTTGCCCAGATGGGATAAAGAGCTTTGTTATTTCTTCATTGTTTCTTTCCATGGCTGCTGCTACTGTTACATAAAGGGATCTCTAAGAACCACTGGGCTTGACATTCACAAAAACATAATCTCTCTAAGAAGATTTCAAGATAAGACAAGTTCTAATTTCTGCATGTATGGTGCTATTCTAGCGGAGAGAGGTAAGGTCTGACTGCAGCTGACATCCATGCAGAGTGTGCTGAACATGCACAGATCTCCATGGAGGTGCTATATGATTTCATAAACCTATTTGGTGAGAGAACTAATGTTAAAATTTATGTTCCTCTTGTTTTGCTGTAATTGCAGCAAATAGCAAGATATCCAGTGCAATATAAGGGCAACTGAGTAAACAAGACTTTTACCTAACTGAAGTGTAACACATAGCCTATTGCATTACTGACCTAGGAGTAGAAAAGGAGCAAATTTTTATGCACATACAAAGAAAGGGGGAAGTACAGGAGAACGGTACCGGTTCTGGTTAACATAGATCTTATTTACAAGATTGACATGGAAGAGAGAGAGGATTTGGTACAATATACTGGAGTGTTCTAAAATGTTTTGAAGAATAGACTCTCTTGACAGCATGTTCAAGAGCCACCATCTTGCAAGTAAGAGGAATGGCCATGTATCTCTGGGACAGACTGTGAGAAAGCAG
Source organism: Steatornis caripensis (assembly GCA_013398225.1). Lineage (NCBI taxonomy): Eukaryota > Metazoa > Chordata > Aves > Caprimulgiformes > Steatornithidae > Steatornis > Steatornis caripensis. The sequence continues at coordinate 85,333 of VZSC01013674.1, read as the reverse complement.
AGGCTCAAAGCTGACTGCATCCAGACAAATAACATCAGAGACTAAGGAGAAACCACATCACTTTCTGTAGCACTTTCTGCAGAATTCACCAAGAATCAAAGCAGAAGGCTCAATCTTTACCCAGGAAAGTTAGATCTGAAGGGAGACACCTTGAGAAGACTAGACCATGGCTACATTGTGATGTGAGTTGCATCCTAAAGACTTGGTCACTTCGTCTGATTTTTAAGTGTGTAGTGACTTGCCAGACCTTATGAAATCTTGTAGATGGCATCCCTGGAGACCATAGCTACTTTTTATACACAGAACTGACATGGATTGTGCAGACATATACAAGTTTCTTTATACTCCTGTGATCCTACTGAAGTGTCTTATCCTTTCTCTGCGTTCATCTTGGTAGGCATAGCTTTCGTTCTGCCTTCCCAATGTGTCTGAACTGCAAGAATTGCTACAGATATGTGTAACAGGATTTACTCCACAGGGACAGACTTATGGTACTGCCTTTTGCCCAGATCCTCATCTTTTTTTCTCCTGGACTGCTGATACTGCAGGTATTCCTCTTCTTTCAGTGTAGCTATTTCTAATATTCATGTGCCCTTCATCACTGAAATGGGAGAGGGAGCAGGGAGGGAAGGGAGGAAAATGGGAGGGAAGGAAGGAAGAGCTTCCAGTGTTCTCTCATTACTCAGTTCATCTCCCCTTATTCATGACCGATACCTCCTCCCCTCTTCTGATATATTCCTTTGCTCATTCTGGCTAGGTATCTCAGCTGAAATCTAGTCATCATATGGGTAACATTTGGATGCATATCATCTCATTCATCTATGATTTGATAATTTGTGATTTACTATTGCTTGGTAACAAAAGTTTCTTTTGCACATGATAAAAATCACATTAAATCACTGGCCTCAGAATAGCAGCTGAAAAACAGTCGGGAGGGGCTTTTACTTCTGCCACTTTGGCTTAAGATTGAAATGTCTCATACAGTAGCTCTGCTAGGAATAAGCTGGGCTTCTTACTAGCATAATAAAATGCAGACCATCCTAAGGGGATGAGGGAGTTGCATTCCAAAACTTGCACTGCAAGCAACCAAGTTTAATGGAAAACTTTAAAAAGATTCTATTAAAAAACAATTTTCCTTCTGTATATCATATGCTCTATTTCATACTTTCCCTGCTCCCTCCTTTTTTTTGCCTTACTGGCACGAAAACAGGATCTTTGTTTTGACAGCGCTAATCCACTCATGCTTTCGTATGGGCTGTGGGGCTCCCCACCTGTGGAGAGATCCATGGGAGCAGAAAAACTACTGAGCGGGTGCCCCATGCTCACCTCAAATGGAAGGAATCAGTGGCACCCCAGAGTTACGGACTGTAAACATTGTGGTTCCCGAGGACCCATGGAGAACATGAACTATGGATCCTGCACAACCTCCAGCAAGCTTTTCCTTCCATATCGCCTTCTGGGATTTCCCTCTCCTGTCAGCTGGGCTTCTTCAGGATATGTGCTGTATGGTCTGCTTTGCCACATCTGTGCCACCTCCCTTTTCCCAAAGACTGAAAGGCACACTCAGTGTTGGCAATTCCTACCCACAAACTTCACTGGTGAAAAAGGGTTATTAAAGTAGCTTGCAACCACTGCCAAGTTTGACAGCAAGCTTCATAACAAACTGGTACAGCTCTGATATTGCTCCGCTGCTTCTGTGGGGAGGCCAGGGAATATTTTATAGAGTGAAAAGTGATGGAGAGAGAATGAATTGCTTTGTGGCTCCGTCAGGCAGCGCACTCAAGGTGGCTAACGTCGAGCATTGATCTGCTCCATAGAGTCCCTGCCTAGCCAACAAAAAGATGCAAAGTCAAATTCAGATGTTTAGGACTTTGCATACAAGACAAAGCCCGGAATTTATCTTAGCATGTTTGCCACTGGCCATCACCCACAAATGAGCAGGAAAATAACCCCTGATGGTGATTGTTCTGTGATAGGAAGGGTTTGCTCCAGCTCAAGATAGGCATTTCTCTTTAAAGACTGTTGATTCACATCAGAACTGTCTTTGCATTTAGTCAAGTAAATGACCATGCCCAAACCAGCATAATGAAAGGTAAGTTTGTCTTGAGACAAACCTTGGCTCTGTCTGTTCATATCATCTCATCCCACCTCACACAGAATTAAGTCATTCTGACTTTATAGTGTCCATGTGAGTTCCTGTGGCTTCCAGACCAGGCTGATATATTGTGGAGTTGCTACGTCTAGTACAGGAAATTTTAATTCACAGCATTTTAATACAGGAAGCTTGAATTTAATGTTCAGCTGTGTCCTGAATGAGTCTGAATCCTTCAAAGCCTTGATGTACAGAACTGCAAAAAAAAAGGCTGATGGCAGTTCTGAGTCTTGGCTCCTGCATTGTCAGTAGGAAAATCCCCATCAATTTCACTGGAGACAGCATTTGGTCCACTGTATTTTCAGGCTCTGTATGGTGTTTTGCAATTGACATCTTGCACTCAGGAATGTTAAAGAATTGTGGTAGTATGCAGAGCATGTCTTATCCGAAGCTTTCTGCATACGAAGTAACAGGCTAAGTCAAATTGACCAGAGACGAGAAACCAGGTCTCTACCTCCTGATCAAGTCCTGTATCACTATCAAACTGTTATGGTCACCCTCTCCCTCTGGTCTATTGAATCTTGAATGGGACCACAGCAGCACTGCCACTGTTTTAAAAAAGCCCTCCATGTGGGGCAGGAGAACCTCACTGTTGGGATGCCAGTCGGGCTTACACTCACCAGTGCCCACATGGTCTTGAGAACATGCAGAGCAAATCCAGAGGTGCCTGAGGCAGGAACTAAGTATCCAGCATGAAAAGGTCAGTCTTGCCAGGGTCATGGCAACCAAGCCAAGAGTGCAGCTTTGCATTCAGGTGTTTGAATTCTGCCTAAACCATGCTTTATGTACCTATGCCTTTGTATGGGTCTGGGCCAGGACCACACAAGAAGCCATAAAACCAGGAACAGAGTGGTTTTGTAAATGTTTCAATTCAGGTAAACTGGCTCTTATGCCAGTTCTTGCAAGTCCTATTTTTAGCAGTTATCTTTGACGAAGAGCAAACAGGGAGACCTCTGAGATGAAATGCACTGTGAGCACATGACAGGCTGGAAGGGCAGAATGCTCGGTGAGCCTGACTTCGCTGAAATGAGATTTTTGCTCTCGGTTTGTAAAGAGAGCAAGATGCAGATGAAAGCTGTTTTCTGCATAGCGGTCTCCTATCTGCTCTTTCCCTTGCTCTCTTTCTTTCATTTTCTGTCTGGAGCCAGCAACTTTTCAAATGCTCTGCAGCCACCTAGAGGAAAAATATGCTTGATTGAAGTTAATTTTATATGGATTAAGCCAGGGAGTGAGCTCTGCAGAGTTTAAGAATGTGAGTTTCTAAACTAGTCAGCCAGTTTATTGTTACGTTACAAGACCTCCTGGGACATATATACAGGAATCATCATCAAAAGCTGAAGATAACTTCAGTTTATGTTTACACTTTGGAAATATTTTCTGCTTTGTGTTCTCATTATGCTTGTTATTGGATATGACATATTTTTATGACAGATAGCATAGCAGGGCCATGATGTATTTTGTCGGTGGAGAGGAGGAGATTATCTGTTTTGAATTTTTATTTTAGAAGATTTAAATCTTGGGTTATTTTATATGTCTATCTCATGACTATGGCAATACGTTATTGGTATATCTACATGGTTTATGTTTCTGTAGGGCCATGACTTCAAAACCTCTCAATAATTTTTGAGGTTCTATCTGAGATGTTTATAAGCTCCTGAAAAACCTCTGGCTTTTCTCAGATGAGGACTGTCACACAGAATACATTAATGGGCGTTCTGTCTACTAGAGTGAAAGTTGATGTAGTCATACCAGATTCGTTTAGTCTATGCCATGTTCATTTGCACTGTGTGAAACATAGTAACAAAGTTTAACTGTTGACTGAAAGTACTACTTGAATGCTATAAAGTTAGATGATATTAAAACATGTCTGTCTTTTTGAAATTTAATTGAAATGACTGGGTTTTTTTCGTCTGTCTAGATAAGATTTGGCAGTTCAGTCTCCACTTGTGCCTGAAGAACTGGAGACTGAGTGGACTCGTCTTTAAAAATCAAGTCTAGACATGGTGAAAAAGATAAAATTTTATGTTAATTTTATAATGCAAAAGCTGAAAATAATGATGGATTTTCCATAGTAGCTATGCCAGAGGACACTGAAAATTCCAGTACGATGGAGTGACTCTGTCATAAGGCAAATCCACATTAGTAGTGTAAGTAAGTGCTAAGCTAAGTGTGTGCACACAGTGAGCTGAATGGAAATGTAGAAGTACTAGCATGGATACTGAGAAGGTCCACTAAGACATCCTCCATTTCTTTTCCTCTCATAGGAAAGACTTGATATAGGCATCTGAAATACCAGCATGATGTGGTCAGCTGAAGTAGCTTGAATACTGCTGCATTACGCCTACCATTCTGTGATTCTGTAATTATGTCAGAACAGGATAAATAATAAGGAATCTTATTGGCTTAAGATATTCAAAACAGGAAATTATGAAATTTAAGAATTTGGCTTCTAAGGGGAAGTGATGGGCTTCTAGAAACACAAAGTATGTCAGTTTGGTCAAAGCACTCTGCCACAGGGAATCAGTGATGAGCACACAGGCTGTACACCTTACGCTACTGCGCCTATGAAAGATGGGGTTTTTGGTAGACAAACCCTTAAGAGGTGGCTTTTGAACCTTCAGTGTCAAGTTCCAGGTGATACTCCTAAATTTACCTCTGTATCTTTTTGTTGGTCTTTTTGTTTATCTTTTTTGTTGCAAATGACCTCTTTATATTGAGTTTGGAAACTCTGTCTGTTCTAGAGCAGAGTTATTACGGTCCTTGTATTTCCCAGCCAGATATACAAACCACAGATCATACAACATACAGGCAGCCAAATCCTTTTTGCAGTCATCTCACCAAAGGAAGTGGAACAAATTGCATGTATACTGCTCAAGTAAGCAAGTAAAAGAGAGCATTTTTTGATGGGCACATTTCAGTGTGATATTGGGCACTTGTTTGAAATGGGTTAAGAAACTCATGCTGTATATTCTCTTTATCCCAATAATTCCATATACAAAATTGTATGTAATGGGCACAGAGAAGTGGTTTTTAACTGTTTCACTTCAAGCTATATGCTACATATGAACTCAAATCCAAACCACTTGAGTTCTCATGCATACTGATATGTATTTCAAATGGCAGGACTTTAAAGGTTAAAATCTGCATGGCCCAACGCAAATGAAACAGAAGAGGAGGTGAAAACTTTCTCCCCCACTTGCTGAAAGCGAGTGGGAGTGCAAGGGGTCAGCTCTTCCAGGATTGTGGATGGTGTTTCCATATTATGTTGGAGTTTCTCGACCAAAAATCCACTCTCGGTAAAAGTGGCAAGTCAGCTGCTCAGCTGTACTGTAACCTTCAGCTCTAGGAAATATTCTGAGTCATACCAGATGCTTCTTGGAGCCCAGTGTGAGACTTCATTGTCTTCCTCAGTTATGGTTCAGCTATTTCCCCATGGAGCGATTTTTGCCAGCCTTTCCATTCTCAGGACCAGAAAGAACATTTGAAGTCACAGATGCCAAGCACAAGATAGAAAAAGCCTACTTGACACATTAGTAGGAGAATTATCATGAAGAATGATGGGAAGATTGCTATGCTGTTTTGTTTTTTATTTGATTCTTCCTCTTTCCCTCCTTTTAAGTGCCTTTACTACACTACTACATATTCAGTGAGATTATAAATACGGTGTCAGGGTGGTGCTGTCCTGAGAACTTCTATTTTATGCAGTTTTAGAGAATGTTCCAGAATGTTTTGTTGTTCATTTTACCATATACTTGTGGGTAATGTTGGTTAAGGCAATAAAATGCTATTCTGGCACAGCATGCCCTTTATATAAAGGTTAAAAATACACGTAGAACACTCTTTCTGGCATTTTCCAAAAGTTTTGCAATAATACTTTTAGCAGCATATAGTATAGGCTTGTGGTGATATTTTGCAGCATAGTATGCTTTTTCAGAGGTCTGCATGAACCTTTGTTTATTCAGGATCTGGAAAATACCATTTTTGCTTACCCTTTGTGAGGAAAGCATGGGTTCTGACTTTTTTTTAAAGGAGATGGATATGCAAAGAAATGAATTGCTGCCTGTCTCTTTTATGTTGGATATTACCAACAATAATCACCACTCGTTTAAAGCATCCTTTTCCCAAGTTGACTGAACTCTAAATAACTGCTTTGGAAGAATGCCTTGGCAAGGCAGGGATGGATGTTGATATCTTGTCTGATTCTGTTTAATTATCTCTGAGTGCCAAGTCTGTGTCTGGAGCAGGAACAATGGCACTCAGTTAAATTAGGACTCCTCAATGTGTGTGTAACATTACTGCTATGCCCTAGAAATCTTAGATCATATGCAGCTCTTGCCCTTTGGTGGAGTTGTGTCTTTATAATTTCTTTCTGCTTGGCTCTGTAGGGCAATACAGTCCAGGGTTGACTCAAATTTGCACAAAATTCAGGAATCAGGGTGAAATTTGAATGCATGATTCAAATGCCTACTGCTGCAAACTCCTCCTCTGCAATCTGCCAAAAATAACTCTGATATTCTTAAGCATTATGGCCAATGCTCTCTTTGTAGGAATGAGATTTCCCCATGGAAAGCGTATGCCTGCAGTAGACTTACTATGCAGTGCTCACCAAAGATGAGCTGCAAGTTCCTTTTCTACTCCCATATTTTTAGGGCTTTTTTTGGAGCCAGTTCAGCAGTGTGTGAGTTCTTGTAACACAGGGGAGTCTCCAGTACAAAGCGCATGTATGCTGCCTGCCACTTTTTCTGGACACTTTCCCACTTACTGGAAAAAACAGGTCAGAGCACTGATGATTAAACTTTGTTATGGATGCCTGTATCAGATCCCCAATTTAAGGCAATGTTACCATTGTTATGATGTGTGGGAAAAGCACACAGGGAGTGCAGATATAGTTACCTGGTCTTGGAAGAAATTATCCTTGAAAATGACTGCCTTTTCTGCATGAAACAGTCTGTTCCCCAGGTAAGTGCTTTGAAAGAATACTCAATAGATCTAAGGGCTTCTGTGTTTTCAGCAGCCTCCAAAATTACCTTCCTCGTGAGTTTTTTGCTGCTTTTGCATTAATATTAGTAAATTCTGGAGAAAGAGAGAATGATCTCAAGCCTCTGATCTCAAGCCTCAAAGTCGTAAAAAGTCTCCAGCTCTACATATGATGCTTCAATACTTCAGTAAGATTAAACATGCATATACAGACAAGAGAGATCTTGCAATCGTGAGATCGTGCAACAGCACGAGCCTTTCTGTTATACATCGGAATATGGCTCATCTTCACATGTTCTTACTTTGTGAAATGACTTCTCTAGCTGGGGCCGTAAATAATGGCAACTCATTGAAACTTTGTAGGAGAAACAGCCCAAACTTTCTTGTAACAACATAACTACTGACAGAAGCCATTGGCTTTTATTTTTACTGTAAAGGAAGAGAAAGGAGGTCTAATTTTGGATCAGGAAAAATAAATCCTGAGTGTTGCTGCTGAATTGTGAGCACTCCAGTGGGATTATGGGGATCCGAACTGGCTGTTGTGTAGAGTATGGCTATTTTCATATCCAGTGCTAAATTAGGCCAAGCTTGTACTAAAACCCTGATTTGGCGTATGCAATAAGAAGTTATCTCAAGAAGTCTGTCTCACAGGATGGTGGGGCTGGAAATTAATTCTCTTCTCTAGGCAGATGACCCTTCAGGCTTTGGAGTTTGCAACTATACAGCTTATTCCAGGTATAGAGGACAAACCCCTTCAGCGCCTGATGCCTCTTCACATACATAAAATGGATGTCACTATCTCTAATTGCTTTTCTAAAGTCTGTTGAGACCTACTGTTGGAAAGAGGAAGATGTTAGTGTTTTCCATCTGTATAGAGCTACTTCTTGAAGGTTCCAAAAGATTTGAAAAATGCACTGCATCACACTCCTGTTGTGAAATGTGAAGAAAAAAAAAAAAAAGATCTCTCGTAGAATGGCTGGTTCTGATTTTGCATTTGTGTGTACTGCAAAGGAAAAGGAGCTGCTGACGTTCAGCAAGTGAACATCTGCAATTTCAACCCCTCATGGCACGGACTAAGTCTGTAGGCTTTGTTGCTGTGATCTTTTCTTTTTAAGAGTGCGTGTAGCACAGGACTCAGTTCTTTGCCCTTTGTGGGACTTGGAGGCTTTCCATGGTTTAATGTGAAAAAGGGCTGTTGCTGAAGGACTATACTCATCCAGTTTGCTTTGAAGATATGGCAGCAGAGTGTGTGTGTGTGTGTTTGTCTCCTTCAAGGGTGTGTCCCTGGAAGCTGCCGGATGCCTTCACTTTCATGGATTTTCCATTGCAACAGTTTGTGATTATACACACCCAATTAGCGCCATCACTAACACACACCCTGCAGGCAGCATAGACGGCATCAAAAGGAATCACAGTGAGGCACTTGGTACCAGTTGCAGACAGAGAGGTTGGCTGTGCTCCGGTGCTTATTTGGAGCAAGGACCGCAGATAAAGTGCACCATCATAGCCAAATATTCTTTAGAAACGTAAATATGTCCTTAAAAGAAACATAATTTTCTTTTGGACCACAACATCATTGCATCTCTATATGATTTCACTGAGGGCAGAGCTAAGGCTGCCTGAAGTATCTTGTGTGTGTTTCCATAGCTGGTGAAATAGCTTCATTTTATAAGTAACTTGCACTGCTGTCTTCCCATGGGATTATTTCTATATGACTGTAATGTTTTGATGTTTAAACTTCTGATCTGTATTTTCAATTTTACTTCATTTAAGCAAATGTTTTGGTCTTGGTAAAGAGTCACAATACCTTGGAAGACCCAAAGCCTCTGTTAGTGTTCAGTACGGTAACTTGTCAGTATGGCTTCATTGTCGGCATAATTCCAGTTTTACTAAAAGTGTATTTTTATGTTGTTTGAACAGTCCAGTCAGATTAGAGTACAGATAAGCCTCCGCATACATGCAGTTAGTGTCACTAAATCTGCTTATCAGATTCAAAGGAGGCATGAAGAGAAGGCAGAACCTGGGGTAGAATAGAATATTTTTTGAAATGTATCAGTTACTGAAGAGGGTAAAAAAAAGCTATGGGCATACCAAAGATTTTTGCAAGGGGAAAGGATTGGGACAGCACACAAGCATCAGTTTTTAAATTTACCCAGTGAAGCATCCCGTAATAGCCCTCTAATACAACTGTAACAGCATTAACTGTGAGCAATATAATGAAATGCAAGAAGCAAACACGTTTTGAAAAAAATACAGACCCGAAGTCAAAGCTTGCCCATGGGCCATCGCCAGCTGCCCCTCACCAGCCAGCCCTCAGAGGACAGACATCTTTTGCTCCCATGTCCTTTCCCAGAACTGATCTTTCACTCTCACGGTGGCTATCAAACAAATCACATACCTGCTCCCTGCTGATTTCAGAAGTGATATAAAAAGACCCCTCTCCCCAACTGCCAATCTATCTAACTACAATTAATATTAATGCATAAAACTTGCCAGCAAGAAATTTCACTAGGAAAATAAATAAAGGGGTTTTTTATTGACTAGGCTTGGCAGCTGTGGATATAGTTTCCTTTACTCTCGTTTTTCATTAAGCTTTAATTAATTAATTAATTTAACCTTACAAATAATTAGCAATTTTAATTCATTAATAAAACCTCCGCAATCTGATGATTGCTTCTCAGCCAAGCCTAGGGCTTGAGCCCAGCAGCTTTCACCAGGATTAAACACTTCAGAAAAATAAAAATTACATGATCAATTAGGTGTGTGATGAATCAGAGTATTGTTTGTGTTGCACATGAAATGCTACCTTCCTTATTGGACACCTGTGCTGAACACTGTAGCAAAAATAGAGCTGTTCTCAGCCAAAGTGGAGATGTTTCGCTCTGGAGCCCATCTGGATGTCCAAGGCCATTTCAATGTCAAGGGCTAATGGCGTGTTGCTCACATGCATGTAGGGGCTAAACTCAGCACCGTCAAAGAGCGTGGCTGCCGTCCTGCAGACTGGGAATGGTGCCCTGGCCTCCCTAATCCCCCAGACCATGCTCAGGGTTTGTCAGGGTGCACACTAGCCTTTGCCATGAACATGATAATGACTCAAAAGACTAGGTGATTGATGGTGAGCCTGGAGATTTCCTGACCTGATGTGTGCACCTCAGGTAGGTGTAGGTGCATTGACTCAGTGCAGGAGGTGGCATCCCCAAAATGTGTTTTGCTCTAAAACGCAGAAGAAGTACCTCAGGTTCAAGGCTTCATAATTTCTAAGGCAAGAAGTCGATGAACGTGTAGCCAACCTCGCATTGGCAAGCATCCCTAAACACCACAGTCATTAATAATAACTAAATCTGAGTGGTGAGCAGCAAAATGTGATTGTTAAAGGAGGCTAGCACAGAAACAAAAAAAATATGAAATAGTATCTTGATAATGGACTCTACCTGTGGAGATTTTTACAGACTCTGATAGTAATTTGCTGCATAGCAAACAAGCATCTACTTCACTGTAAAATGAGGCATACACCTCCTAAATGGTGTGGGGTATATGGAGCAGTGTCTGCTGCGGGGATGCTAGCAAGAGATCACAAACATGTTGTAGCCAAAGAAAACAGTGTAAAGTCATTTAGTGTGTCACATAAAAAGGTAAGCCTTTGTGCTTATACAAGGTCTTTTATCAGCTAACAATGTCAAACAATGCCAAGGATGTTGTGCTAATCTGTTCCTTGCAGCCTATCAGCCATGATACCCATACAGCAATATCTGCTACTGGGAAGGATATAAAGGGACCTACCGCAGAACTGAAGTGAAATAAAATTATGTTGTCCCTAGAAAGTAAAGTTATTTAAAATGAAAACCACTGGTCTGTAATTACAAACGCTATATATTTTGTCCTAAGCAATTATGTTTATTCACAATATGTATATATCAGTAAATGCAGGACAGTTAACTTTTTTACATTAGCATTTATGTTGCTTATTAGTCACGGTGAATTTTTAGGTAATTTCATGTTGAGAGTCCACTAATGATTAAACGCTCAAGGAAATGTCAAGCAGAACTGTCAGGTTTAACCATATGAATGGTCACTGAAATAGCGACTTTGGCAAGGGGAAATACTCCTCTTTAAATGGCACTGTTGGATATGCAGAAACAAGCCTGTCTGTTCAAAGGACCACTACTTCTCTCTCCTAGCTTTGAATAAAGGGTTCCAAATGACTCTAAAGCATTGTATGGGCATTAGGGCTCTGATTACTTTGAGTGAAGTGCTTTCACCTTTTCCAAGCTATTACCTATTCAGCTATGGAGAAATTTTCTGGAAAATTAAGCCTATATCTATCCTTTTCCTATAGATAATTGAATTTTTGGTCCATAGCAAGAACAATTAACGTGGACCGCTCATTTTTACTTCAGCCCTTGGTCTTTCTGGAGGATTTGTGCCACTCACAGACATTGCCTTGTCCTCTCGGAACAGAGAAGTCCCTCAACGTGCATGGAGCAGGGGACTCCTGCCAATTGATGCCCAAGGTGCATGCACAGAGTACCCTCAGTGGAAAGCAAAGGAACTGAGGGCGTTGTTTTCAGAGGGCCAAGTATGTCTTTCCTGCACCTTGTCCCTGACTTCTATGACTCCACTCGGAGCAGTAGATACTCAGCATTTCTGAACTTGCATTGCTGCATTTGCAGAAGCATCTAAGCATTTTGCATACACAGAAACTGCTGATTGCAAGTCCACCAGCTCTTGCCAGTTATGTTTTAGGTCTGTGCCAAATGGATACACATTCTGGATGAGCTTACTTGAAATATAGTGGTGACATGTACGGTATCAGTTTCACTTAGGGCCATGTTAGCAGCTTTGCTCTGTGACATGTTTTGTGGTGATTCCATCTTATGAAGTGGAAGAAGATGGTGGTATTAACAAGTGCCTGGGAGATTTCCTAGCATGAGAACTGTCTCTTAAAGTCTAGCATTTAGTAGTGATGCTGCTGAGAAAACAGGCATGTAACTATTTTGGGACCTTCTAAGCAGGGAGAGGCTGGAAGTAGCCTGGAGATAAGGCACCATTTCTCATCCCCTGCATGGAAAGGCATGTGTTCACTACCTGCAGAAGTAATCCACTTAACACTGCTGCTATTATTATTGGTAAAATTATTAAATTATAACTTTCCAGGTAATAAGAAGTCTTTATCTTGTGTTGACACCAAATTTCTGCTAAAATGGAATTTGCTTCTCCCACTATGGTCTCGGTCCTCTCTGTCTGACATTTCTTGGGTCATCTTCTCACCTCCCTGCTCTTAAGACTTCTCTGCATCAGAGAAGCACATCAAAAAAGAGACGAGCCCTTGGGATGTGACAGCAGAGACGTGTTTAACTTTCTTGCTGTTTAGCATAAGTTGCTGTGGCATTGAACTCCATGTGACTGGAAAGTAAACAACTCCAAACCTCAGATAGATATCTGCCAAAGCTTTCCTTGCTTATTTGTTCTGGGGCTTTGTTCTACAGGTCCTGTGTGACAGACATGTGTGAGTGCCCGGTCCATAAAAACTGCTACTGTGAGTCATTTCTGGCATATGCCCGAGCCTGTCAGAGGGAAGGGTTGAAAGTCCAGTGGGTACCAGAGCAGAACTGTGCAGGTAAGCATTTTGGGACTGCTCCTTTGTAAGCCAGTGCTAATAGGCTACTATACTTTTACTGGTGGAGGAGGATCAACAATGAACAAGCTAAAAAGGACTGGGATTGCACCAGCAAGGATATTGCATTCTAAGTTATGGAGAAAGACCTTACCAGGAAATATTTTCATCCATTAAATATTAGAAATGTTTATTTTGCCGCAAAACTTTTCACCTATAATGCCACTTATCTTAATTTTATGTACGTCCATGAAGAAATACATGCCTTTTTCTTTTAGGATATATAAACAGTCGATTACAGATAATGTTTCAAGTCCTTTGATCTCCTGTTAAAGTACAGTTATATTTCCAGAGACAACATGCATATATGATTGCATCAGGTTCAACAAGGGAAGAAGAGAGAATGTATTTAAAGGGAATATTAAAATGCAAACCTACATTAATTTTGATACTTGGACCAGATTCCCCATGTGATTAGGACTGCATTAATTGCAAGTAATTGTGAGTAATTGTTTCCATGAGAAGTGGTGGCCTGTGGTCATGGGCACTTGAAGTAAAATGCAGTATTGCAGATGAATATTTCCCCTGATGATGGTCTCATTGGTTTAGGACATTCTATAATGGCATCGGTTTGCCTGGAAATGTATTCAGATTTATGTAAAGCAATTGACAGTAGTTGGGGGAAAAAAAAATGAGAGGCACACTCAGTGATCATCAAAGAGCTATTACTCTGTGGTCCATTTTGGTGATTATGTGTGGCTCAGGGTCTGGTCTCTCAACTCCAATTTCCTTTTCTGTTGAAGGCACGACAGCAGGGATGGATGAGTGACAGAGCAAATTATGTTTGATTGACTGTTCCCAAAAGGCTCATTTTTTTTCTTACAAAGGAATAGAACAATCCAAACAGGGTGTCACTAAGTGAATGCGCTATTCAAGGATGTGGTCTCAGACAGCACTAATAACATATATAATTTTAATCTATTGATCTGGTAGCAGATCCATGCAGAACCTGAAACAAGCATTTTTTTTTTTTTTTTTTTGACCAAAGCACTTCAGACCGAGATCTGACTGTGGCAGATACTGTAAAAAGAATAAAAACTGCAGTCCCTGCCTTAAGGAGTTTATACAAGTGTTGGCATATCATTCCGTATATTACCAGTGGCCAGCATCAAGATTTTAATCTTTAACTTACTTTTTTCTCCCCAAAACTTGTAGTTGCAATTAGTGTGTCCTAATTACAGATAAAAGTTCCTGGGCATGAAACTTTAGTGTTCTGTGATTTTCATTTCCTGCTTGACATTTCATATCTGGTGGGAAGAGCTGTGTTCTGATGAAAATGGAGTATGCTTATTAGTAAAGTCAGGTTTTAATTTTTTGTTTGTTATCAAACCAGATCTTGTGTGGTTGCCAGTTCCTCTACCCTGACTGCTGTACGCTTAGCTTATTTTTATAATCTTTAGAGAGCTTGTGTTGTCTGGAGGGCAAGCCAAACAGGGTGCTCAGGAGGCTGAATTATATGTCCTGAATTATATGTCCTACATGCTCTTCCTCTGCCCCCAGTGCAGCAGCATATCGTCCTCTAAGTCCTCCGTGAAATACTGCTGCTTAAGGTTTGCTGTCCTTTGAGGTTGGCTCAGTACAGGGAATGTCAGTTGCCATTTAACTGGAGGGGTGAAGAGAAGAAGCTAATGAGTAGGGAAAATGGTTAGGGTAGGAAAGGTTCGGTGAGATCCATATGGGAACCGAGAGGGTTTGGAAAGGAATATGGGTTTCCATGGGAAGTAGTAGGGAGTGAAACCTGTTAGGATGGGCACAGGAAGAAATATGATGTGTGAAGGAGAAGAAAAAAAAACAGGAGAGCCAATGTGAGGGAAAGAAGAAATAAGAGAAAGTGATACATGCAAGACGGAAAAGAAAGGATACAAATGGAAGGAAGGGGTTTGAAAAGGAAGGGAGATGATAGAAAAAAAGATATTTTTTTAGCCCAAGAAAGGCTAAGCAAGCAGTTTATGAAGTGCAATTAAGTAAACGGAAGTGGTGAAAGGCCTTGGGCCATAGTAATTTAAGACTAAATTTCTGAGGGCTCTGAGAGAAAGAAGACGCCAGGATGGCAGATGGCAATAACTCCCTGCCATGGGCATGACTACAGAGGCAAGAAGAAAAAGCAGATATGAACTATAATAAAATGCAAAGTGCACATGGTAGCACTGATGTGGTGACATGCTCCAACAGCCTCATAAAAACTGAACAATTTTCTCTTTTCCTATGTGTTCAGTTGAACTAGAGGAAGATCTGATTTTGATTTTCTCTCCTCGGTCCCTTCTTCTCTGCTGTGGAATTTTCTGGCCAAACTCACTCTTTTTCCCTGTTACATGTTGTTTTCCTGTAATCGCTATATTCCGTATAAATACGTATCAGAAAGCTATTGTGACTTTTCAGTGGAAACTCATTAAAAACTGGAAGTTGAAAAGATTAACACAGATGTATCATTAGAAGGTCAGTGCCCAGATCTATTGCCTTCTACTATGTTCGAAGGAGATGTTATGAATCCCAAGCACCAAGAGTGACTTTCAATTTGAAAGTCCTACAAAACAGCTCAAAAGCCCAAACTGTGCAACACTAACAGAAGCAGTAGAATGATTCCTTGATGCACAAATAGTAGCTCAGAAACCTCTGTGGAATCAGATTCACCAGCTATCATTCACCAAGGGAATCCTTCAGCAGTTCCATGATAGGTATTTTGGCTTTTGTGTTGGGGAACAAGAATTATTCCTAAATAATTACGGCCATGTCTACAAAGACAGGTGCAGACAGATACAAACCTTCTCTGTGAAACTGCCAAACTGGCTGGAGTAAACCAGCTCTAGTCTGAAAATTGTATAGCCTTATTAGGCAGGGTTTATTACCTCAGGCACAGTGCTGTATTTATGTGACTATATGGCTTCTGGAATGGAGCTGGCTATCATCCCACCAGCTCAGAAAGTGGTCTGAGGAAGCTCACATCCGTCATGCCAAACACATGTTCTAGAAGAAGAGTGGAAAAATCCTGCTGAGACTGGTAACATTGCAAAATGCAGTATTATTAGTAACTTTTGTATTTTGGGGTTGGGTTTTTCATTTTTTTTGCTAGTGCACTAAGGAAGTTATTACTAACAGAGCTTAGTTCTTTAAGAGAGGAATTTGCCTTAAAAGATGGGTGCAAAGACATCACTTCTGTTTTCCATGTTTACATGGTACTGATTCATTTCAGCAGTCCCTGGGAAGCCTACTGCAGAATGTCTTTATTTTTGTTTTTTAAACTGTTGATGAAGTGGAATGTTCTGGATCAATCATTTCACATGTTAACAACTGAAGCACTCAACAATAAAAGCCATCTGGGGAACTTAAACAGCAGCCATTGTACTTTTCTGATTTTTCCCTTGACAACAAGTTAATAATGCCATTATAGACTGCCTACGGTAGAAAATAAAATCATCATATCTTCTGCATGGCATCATCTGAAGGACAAGGAGGTGTTTTGACATACCACATCCATGTGTGGTAGAGCAGAGCTGGGGAGTACTTACAGATGCCATGGCTGCTGAGGGCCTGTAATATCTTCTCATTTACTCTGGGGCAGAGATGAGGAAGTGAAAAGGAGACCTTGGCCAACTTTCCTTAAACCCGCTGGCTGAGGCAACAAACAGAGCTCAGGTGTAACTAGCGGGTTGACTATTACTGCAGTAAAGCTTTGTGGGATGAAACCTGTGCAGCCTCAAAACTGAAGCTCGCAGATCTTTCTATATGGAAACTGCATGTACTGAAGCCTAATGTTTCTGTTTGTCGTTGGTCAATTAGAGATCCTTTGAAGGGAAACTCATTTTCAGAGAGGAGAGACAAAAGCTTCTAGTAAACAGCCCCCTTAAGATAATTCACATTGCATGTGGACAATCACTATCCATCTTTGAACATCTTGGTCTACTTTTCTAGACAGTTAATACATTGTTTGCAAAGCTCCTGGGAGCTCAGCACATTTTAATTTCCCCTCTTATGGAGATTGAGTCTTTATTCTTAACACACTACGTAAGTGCAGAGTTTGCTGTGAATCTAACATTTTACTGTATGTTCAATATTGCTTACATGTTTTTCCCATCTTCTAAATTTCCTATTTCATTTAAATTTCATTTTAGTTATTCCTTTTGTTTGTTCCTTCTTCAATGTGCATGAAAGTTATCATGCAGAGCAAAACAGAAACATAAAGCTGAAAAAAAGTTCCCAAAAGATATGTCCCCACAAGCAGAATAAACCTATCTTGAACATTGATGAAAGATAGTTTTTTCCAACCTGTTCTAAAATGGTGTTCAACAAAAGATGTCTCACAGAGTTTTTAGGTAGCTTGCTCTGGTGGTGTCTCCTGCTTAAAGCTAGAAAGCTTCCCCCCCCAGCCCCCCTGTTATCTAGTATCTATCTAATATTCAGCTGTTGATTCTCTGTAACTCCAGGGTAATTTTCTGCTGTACTATCCAATTTTTCCAATTTTTTTTTCTTATTTAGTATCTGTGCCCTGAAAACTCTGTATGCATTCTTGCCAGAATTCCTTCTTCAGGGCTGCTTTTCACATATGTATAAATGCCATAAAATGCACAAGAAGTAAAACTTGCAAGAAGCTGATGCTGTTTTGAAGATCACTTTTTTACTGGTGAAGATGAATCCCTTAAATTTATGATGCCTTAGCACTAAGACTTCCATCCTCTGTGATACACTCCTATACGTATTTAATCAATTTATTTCTGCCTATTTTCTTTTTATGAATAATAACAGTACTGTAATGGTGCTCCACAGCCAATTCTCACAACAAAACAGCATTTTTCTGGCCATAACAGAACTGTTCTTTAAAAAATCTGGATCTTCAATCTCTCTTAAAATGGAAGAAACCTTCTTAACACAACCAACCCTTTGTAAATAGCAAGAGATGATTCTGGATGCTTGAGAGTCCCTTACCATCTATAAACAACTATTTTATCAGTACTTGTTTTTGGCATCAGCACAGCTGTTTGTTTGTTAGAAAGAATAACACACTTTTATTTGCTATCGAATCATGTATTATTCTCCATACTAAAAAGGCAGGATATATAATGTTAAGAGTTTAAATGTTGATCTGAAGGGGGTGTAGTGCTTTTAGCTGAGCCCTCAGTGGTCTCAAGTTGGAAATGCATTGAACTGTCAACTGCATAAATAACTAATAGATACTGGAATGATTAAGTACAAGAATACTCATTCTCAATGATCTACATAAAGCATGGAAATAATTGGGGGGGGGGGTTAAAAAATTAATTTTTTTTTAGAAATGGTGCTGCTGAATTAACAGCATTGTTTTAATTTGCTGCAATATGCAACACTGAAAGTATGATCTTAGGAACAGAAAGTCTGATGTGGTGAATGACTCTCTGTCACATTAAGAGCAGAAAGTTTGGGAGGGTGGGTGGAAATTCCCCACCCATGTGCATTTGACTAGCCTGTTAACATCCCGGGAAAGACGAAACCCTTGCACCCAATCAGCCTGTCCGAACCCAACTGGACAGCACACTGTATCGGAGGGTGATTCGAATGTCCTCTTTGGGACACCCCGTTCAGACTCCTCAGTCAAACGAATTATTCAAGTATCCGGAAACTTACACTGAAGCGAAACTCAGCTGAGAATTTCATTATACAAATCCATGACAGTTTAAGGTTCAGAAATTGCTGGTGATAGTAGACTAGCTGCAAAAACAGTAGACATACAAGATCTAGTCACTTAATAAAAGCTAGCTGAAGTTAATCACTTAAAGTATAGCTCTTACCCAATAGGCATCCCTGTGGGGGAGAAGGCAGGTTCGGTCTGTTGATCAATCCCAGTAGTTACAGTGGAGTCTTCTCTAAATTTTATTCTCTCCCCTAGTCCTTTTATATTATTTAATATTTAAGTGGAGCTGGAGTGACTCTAGTCATACACACTTTGTCACTGATTGGTGAAAAATTCTCTCGCTTCAATTTAAAGGTATAGCTCCCCTGAAATTCACTATGCATGCTCAGTGAGGAGTGGTCATACCTGAGAGGGGGGCAGCTTTGAGATGGAGGTGTGTTTTTTACTATTATAATGAGATTATAATGAACAATGTTCACCCAAAGGACAGCGATTTCATCACGGTCATTGGCTCAGTCTCTTATCTGCCTTGGTTGGCAGGCCCTGTGAGGTTTATCAGTTCCACAGTACCATCAAGTTCCCATCCTTGCAAAGATTAGAACAGAGCCTGGCCATGGAGTCTTCGCTCCACTCCACCCTCCATTCTGTTCCTCTTAGCATGTGCTAAGGTTGCAGATAGTGTTGTTTAGGGAATTATGGTGGGAGTAGCCAACTGCATTCTGTCTTGGAGGCCGCAGCTGTATTTTACCCTAACATTTCTTTAGTGTTATAACTTTAAACTTCAAAAGTTGTTTTTTTTTCTTTTCCCTAGTTTTCTCTAATTTTATCCCTATTTTTCTCTAATTTTACCCTCCCCAGGCCATTATCCCACACTCTCCTTTCTCTTCTTTCTGTAGGAGTGGGACTGATAATAACTGCCTGTCCTTGTAACTGTTTCAAGAATCTTTTATAAAAGGCGTTGTAACAAATGAATGAACAAGGTTAAGCCTTAAATACAAAGCATAGATCTGCTTATAGGTAGAAACCTTGCCAAAGTCTATATACTGTCAGCTGTTTTAAAATTCTCAAAAAGTTCAAGACTACTAGAACTTGATACCTTTTTGATTAGGAATTTTGCTACCTGTATATTTGTGATGTAAAGTAGTGTTGCATTTAATATAGTGGAATCTCTTTACAAGTAATTTTTTCCTCTAGATGATCATCATACCAAAAGATGCTTTTTGATATTTGCAGTAGAAACCAAGCAAACAGATATGTAACTTTCCTTGTGGGACTCTCTGTAATATGCGTATCTTGTTCCTTTTAACTGCCTTTCAGCAACCCAGTGTAAACACGGTGCAGTTTATGATACCTGTGGTCCAGGATGTGTCAAAACATGTGACAACTGGAACGAGATTGGCCCATGCAACAATCCCTGCATTGCAGGGTGCCACTGTCCAGCAAATTTAGTTCTTCACAAAGGAAGATGCATCAAGCCAGTCCTGTGCCCACAGCGATGACATTAGTTCTCTTTCTGCGGACACTAATGTGGGTGTTGCTGACCCCTTTGATGCTCACAGCTGGTGAAGGACTCCAGCTATTTGTGTGCAGAGTCTGCAAAATACACATCTACTCAAAGAGTGTAAATATGCTCCTGTGTATCTATTTATGTGTGTTTATGTATACACACATGGCACCTAGAAAGATATATAAATGTATACCGTGTGTATGTAGATACATGTATCTATACACAAGTGCCCTAAACGTAAGTATATATATATATGCCCACGACACAAACATACGTCATTTCTATATATCACAGAAGGATGAACTAGTATATGTATATTTTTTGCTATAAAGTTTATGTATTATTATTTCTAGGACTCTGATCTGTAAGTCATTGTATAAATAAACCAGGTGTTTTTAATATAATATAGTGGCATGAAAAGATTGGATGACTTTGCCATTGCATAAGTTTGTCGTTTCCAAGGAAACTTTTCTAAGGCCATAGCACTGCCAGACTGGATTAGTTTCAACACAGAACCTGGATTTACAGTTGTACAGGAAACGCATTTCTCTGGAGATGGAGGATTTATCTAGGAATATTTCATGCGTACCTTATTGCTGCATAGTGATTGGTGACAGTGCTTAATCAGGCAGAGAAAGCTGGGGATCAGTTTTTATGCTTTACTGAAATAACTGTGCAAAAGAATTTCCAAAGCTGGCTGGCCAGCTGCCAGCATAGAGATATTTCTTTCTGGAATGGCACCAAAGAGTCAGGAATCAGATTTTCAAAAGTGTTTGGCACCCAGCAGCTCGCTTTGAAAATTTGACCACTTCCCATTTCATATCCTAATGCTCCATCTCTGTTGTTGTGTTTGGCAGTAGCTGTGAATATACAATAAGGAGCTTGAAGAAAATGTTCATGTACATATTAGCCCCTTTAACATGTTTGAAACTGCTGGGTTTGTTTCATATTTCCCCCAAATATTATGCAGAAAGAAAATCCCACTGTGTTTGATTTCAGTGTGCCTTCAAACATGAAATAATGCCGGGTTTAGTAACTCATTTAATTTATCAGCATGGTTTAGAAGAAAGACAAATTCACTCCACCAAAAAAGCAGTAGAAAATGTCAAATGCTAATTGGAGAACCGCAATTTATTTCCTTACTGGTCTTTTGCTTGAGGTTTATGAGCACGTCGACTCTGTGAAGTTTGCATGACTTTTGAAGTCTCCCAGAGGAGAAGCAATAATACGGGATTTCATTAGAAACTGTTAAAAAAGCCATACAACTTCTCAAGACTGAGGTGGGGGCCTATTTTTCTTTCACTGGAAAACCTCTTGTAGAGCCTGATGCTCTGGATATGACAGAAAGCTCTCTGGATATGACAGAAATCTTTGGGCATCTGATTTAGGATTATAATGAAGTAATATCCTCCCACTTGCATTATGCCTTGCATTGAAATTGCACGTTGTAATGCTCTGAACAATTTTCTCCTTTAATTCTTCACTCTCCAGGAAGTTTTGTAGCATCTGAGTTTACAGTGAGTGAGTAGGTGCAACACACTTGGGTTACACAACCTGTCTACAATCCCAACCTGGAGGAAGATGCTGAGTGAGCCTGGTTAGTTTATGCACCAAATTATCCAAAATGCTGCACCACCAGAGTGTTAAAAAGAGCTGGGCAAATGACGGCAGGAGTGTTCCATGGACATTTAACCAAATCTTAAATAAACTCAGCTTGATCTTTTAATGTCCCCTTTGTGTTCATTTTCTCAGAACAATCAATTCAGTTTTACTGCCAGAGAAGGTTTCAAAGCCACATACACAAGTGCACTGGGAAGGAGAATTGCAAGTGTGCAGGTCCCATCAGAGCAGGAAACTAGAAGAGTTTTATGTGGCTCATGTGATAATTGAATGGCAAAGCTGAAATTCAGAACAATTGCAATTGGTCCAAGGAGTTAAAACATAAAATGGCAGTCATTAAAATAATTTAAAGCTTGTTAGACTTAAGAATATTTCAGCCTGTGAGCCTTCAAAGCTGAGATATGGAGTCTAAGCCATTAAAAAGATTATTTGCCCAGCTCTAGTTTAGGATAGATTTTCATTACTTACTGCTCAGTGTTTCCAAAATAAAAATACAGGCAAATTAATTGCATACATGAATGGTGTATAGAACTGTCCTTCCCTTTTCTTCTCCTGAATGATGAAGGTGAGTGAAAGGTGAAGGGAGAGCCCTTCAGCTCTCTCAGTCCACTGATCACATTCAAGCAATACTTAATTGATGCCAGGTGAAGACACGACTCAGTCTATCTGTAGGATGAACTCTATTTTTAAATCTTAATGTGGTTCCATTTGAAACCTGACCTACAGGTCAGGTCAAAATGAGGACTCCTTCCTTGGTTTAGCCTTTCCACATCTGTCTAATTAAGGGTAGCTCCTTGCTTTATGCTTTAGCGATGTATACTGCCAAAGAAAGGAATGTGGTTTTACCTCTAAGCGGTCTGATTGTGCCCTTATGGTGATGTAGAGCTTTTTCCTCCAAACTCTGCCGTTTTCAAGGCAACAGTAAGGGCTATCATCTGCTTGGTTTACATGTACAGTCTAAGGTAAAGGAGTTCTGCTTTTCTAGAAATTGCCCCCAACTTTCAACTTGGTATAGGTTTTATATCTGTATCTGTAGTTACCCTGCGCCTGGGGAGCTATTTAGACCAGATCAGTCCCAGCTGGGTCTGTCTCACTCTGCTCTCCTGTTTGCCTCTCTTATTCCAGGCTTTTCAAAAGTTGAAAGTCTAGCCCAATAACATCAGCAATGGCATTACCACTGGCCTCATAGAGCTTGGGTTGCAGCCCATCTTCCTCCTTAGTGCAGCATTCTTTATAATTCTGCTGTCTTGGCTCATGAAATATTACCCCTAGGATGCTAGAGGTGGAAAGTTCCTGCGTATTGCTGGGGATTTATTTTTGACAAAATTCACTGATAATCCAATTTAGTATGCTAAATGTGTTTAGCATGCAATAATGTGTTTTTAGTAATAGCATAAGGTTGATAATCCATATGGTATATTCACCATGCAAAACTGAAGGTTGTGTAAGTTTTGGTCTTTATTATTGTTGTGTCGGTCTGTGCATATGACTTTGTGCAAATTTGTAAGGTGAAATATATTTGAAGGAGCAAAGGTTCCAACCAAAGAAGGATCTAAAAGGAAAGTCTAAGAAACAGCTCTGTGATCCAATTGATGGAATCAAAGAAAGACTTGGATCAATAGCTCCACCATTAACCTGCTGTGTGTTCCCTGGCAAGTCGTTTAATATTCTGTACTTCACTGGGGAAGTGAGGCTCTAGGTTTATGCATCTTTTTTAAGTTTTTGAATAGAAAATGTTCGAAAATGCCATATGGCACCAGGGGAATGTCAGCTGGTATTCTACCAATCTACTCAGGTCTGCTTTGCATCAGATTGTCCCATATCTCCCGTATCATCATCGCTTTAAAGTCAGCTTTTAGTTGGTGTATGTGGAGGTCAAATAGATTTACTTCCTCCTCATTTACTTTCAGTTGTGTCTATTTTTGTCATATATATGTTAAGTTTTATAAACCACGGAGACAAGCCGTAGCCAAGCAGAGCAATTTGAGTTGTAGCCCAAGGCTCTGTAGGTACTCCCACATCTTCCAAGAACAACTTTCTTCTATAGAGTAAGGTATGCACTTGGAGCAAAAAATTAAAAGATTCTTAATATCCTACCCAAATGCAACCCCATCCTTGCATCATGTAAGTAGTTTCCAGTAGATAACCTGAAAGAAATGGGGAGTTCTCATCGGAGGCTTTTCTGCTTTTTTTGAACACAGGATTCAAATACAGTTTTACCTGCTTGGCTTCCCACTGACAGAACCCGACATTTGCAATAGCTGGACTAACCTTGATTGACTGTACAGGGGTGCTTTTTTTTTGGCCTTCATCAAAAGTGGACAAGGTTACATCAGAGCTAGCAGATATGGGAATAACAGCCCATGCATTTGCAGCTGGACAGGCTGGAAAGAGAGGCAGTCAACAGCATTTAGCACTGAAGTGATGCGATGTTTCAGGTATTTCAGGAACAAGTCCAACTAAGTAAGCATTATGCCAAGGTCTCAGTATTTGACAAACAGGAACTTTACGTTACATAACGTTGATCAAATAGTTGTTCTGCTATCCCTGATTTTACCATTTTAGAAAGTCCTGTGGCGAGAGCGGTGTTTCTGCTTCCTTACGGAAACATTTCTAGTCTATGACTGCAAATTTTTCAGGACAAAGGCCTAACTGTGCTGCCATTACATAATTCCTTCTCTCTGTGTGTTCTTGCACAGATTAGTGTTTCTAGTGCAATAATCACCATGACACCTGAGCACCAAACCATCTATAACAACAAATTAAGGTTCTCCTATGAACAGAAGGTAGCTCTTGATCCCTCAGATGGCCATGGCATTGTGTTTGAATGAAGAGGGTACAACAATGTGAGGAAATGAAGAGGCAGGATGGCAGAATAAGGGTAAGAGGCAAATGAGAAAGGAGAAAGCAGTAATAAGAATTTTTTTTTCTATGTGGATATTTCCCTCTAAATGGTAAGAACCAAACTGAAAGTGTTCTCTGACAAACGCAAAGTACATCCGTACTCACTGAGCAAAAAAACCCCACCAATCACCCCAAAAACCCAAGCCGGTCACAATGGAATCCTATGTTGACATCTGAATAGAACAGATGTGTATTGGTAGGTACAGAATTCCATAATTAAAATAAAGTTATGAGCCTCTATTTCTACTTTTCTCACAACCCTTAAATCACAGTAGAAGAAGTCACCAAAGTTAGGGAAAGGGATTTTATTTCCCGGGCTGATATAAGGCAAACATCTGCAGAATTCGGTTCTTGTGTTTCCACTAGCACAATAAACCTGTTTTGGTTTTCTCCAGGATACATGTTTCAGTGAACACACATCATTTCCTAGTCTACAACTGTCAGAACAAAGGCTACAGATGCACTTTTATAACTAGTCTTGTTCCTGGCTTTGAGAAAAAATTGCAAGTTCTACTTAATACTACAATGGCACAAGCTTTCTTTTTGACATCACTGCTTTTCCCAAGCAGCAACGTTGCTCAGCATCAAGCAGCTGTTAACCAATGTTAAATATGACATGTAGCATTTGCTATTTGCATGACTTCACCTTTTTCATTGCAAGTTATGAGTTAATGTTAGCCCTGCATACAGGAGGAAGTTGACTCTAATGGAGTGTGTATGTGTGGCGGGAGAGGAGTGGCATTGTATAATTACCATTATAATTTATAGCGCTTTGTATTTCCCTAAGTGATGCTATGACTTGGGCATCAATATAATGTGGTTTTGCACATGCTAGTGAAATGATGGGAATGTAGGAATTTCCTGCCCAGACAGACACAAATTTTTTTCTTATCCAGTGGTGAAGAAATGCTTCAAAGCATGCTTCAAAGAGCAGTATGTAAGCCTTGTAATGGACAGCTATGCAACAACCTGTCCATAGCAGTAATTTAGCCTTATACTCTGGCACTAAGTGGTTGGTACTTGAATAACCCAATTGTTCAAAGCACTATGTGCTCAAACTTTGAATAACCTCATTTGCTTCAATGGGGCAACACCATGCTGACTTCTAACCACATGCTTAAATGGTTTGCTGGGTCAGGGCCAAAGAGTTCAGCATCTGGCAGGATCAAGTATTAAACTTCATAGCACAGTATTTCTTATTTCTTCATGATTTTTATACATAGATCTATTTTATGATCATGCTGTTATCTAGAGCTAGAGCATCACAGAAGTCAAGGCTCTTGAAGCCTTTTTTTTAAAGACTTTTGAAGATTGGAGAAGTTATTTTCTATTGATTTTCAATGTCAACATAATTTCTTCCATTACATTGTAATTTCCTACTCTTTTATTTCTTGTTATTTGTTAAAAGAAAGAACATTCTGGACTTGATTTTTTCTTTTGCACTGGTAAAAGCAGGGAGCAATTTCAGTGAGTTAACTGTTGCTAGCTAGCGATACTAGTTTTAAACTGCGATGAGATCATACTAGCACCATCCTGGCTTTATAGATGTGAAAGTAATCCACAATCCTGCTGTGGCTGCTCTCAATGTTAGACTTCTAATTTCTTCTGATTACTTCTAGCTACAGTTCAATATAAATCTCTGATAACACTGTATTAGAATAAAAGCATCTGCAGCCCAAATCAGTATAAATAATTTGCTACAAGGGATCAGAGTTTATAGATGAAGGCGAAGGAGGGAAGTAATTTGTTGTACTTAACTTACTTTCACATAAATTTTGATAAATGCTACTCATAAGGAAAAAGGAAGAGTGACTATAGAAACTGATGAAGAAAAGACAATTCTGAAACTAAAGGGTTTTTAAATATTTGATTCAAGTATTCAACTTCTTTATGAGTATCATTGAGTGGTATTCAAACCCATAGAAAAACTTGATTGGGTTCTACAGAATATGGATCAAACCCCAGAAGTGGATATGTACTGATGCAGTTCTACAGTTAAAATTGCACTGTGTCTCGAAGGGAGTGAAATAAATGAGTAGAGTTTGGAGGAAATTATTATTTCTCCCATCTTAGGTACCTGAATGTTTGCTAGTTTGGGGTATAAATATGCAGATGTTTGAACCCTACTGTGTCTGAAGTACAGCGCTGACTTTCTTCATATTAGTAAACATGAAGAATAACTCTAGAAGAACCCATAGAATAATATTTCAAAAGACAAGATGTGCTTTTTTTTTTTTAGTTCATTTCTCTTTCATTGTAATTAACTGTTATCCTGCAAGTCAGAAAAGGGAAGAGAAGCTGCAGGGAAAATTACGGTTTATATCACGTATTTTAGATGTTTGAGCCATTAATGTATGAATGGGTTAGTTGAAATATTTTATATGCAATTTGTGGAAAATGCTCTGTAGTGCCGAGAGCATCACTGCAGAATGTTTACCTTTAATGTTTAGAATTGCTTTGCTTACTCATGCGAGATATTCAACAGATTTCACTTGAGGTGCATTCATGTAAATATGAAATCTATTTAAATTTTACTAAATTTCTGTCTTCAGTATGTCTCAGTTTATATTTTTGTTGAATTTAAAATTATGTAGTTTAATGCATCTTACAGAACTGCAGAACTGCAGTAAGTTTGACATGGCTTGACTTTGAGTATCTATACAGTTTTTGCAAGAATATTGTACTAATATACTTTTGTAAAAGTAGGGTTGTGATTAGTATGTTTGTAAATACATTATTTATTCCCTTGTAAACTTTTATTTATTAACTTTAAGCAGATAAATATTGATGCCTGATTATTTTATAGCTATCAGTAAAAAACAACTCTTCTGATTTCCAAGGTCTGACTCAGAAAAGCAACGTCTCCCACACAATGATTGATATGGTGTTCTTCTAAGAACTGATGTTAAATACTGCTATTTCTTGGGAGGGGAGGGCGGAGCCATGCAGACTGTTTTCCTTTACTTTTACCCGTGATTTGGAAGCTGGGATTTCGGGATGATTTGTTCAGCTGCTGACTCGCTAACGTGGTATCACTTGGCCAAGTTGCTTCACTGCTATTTTCCTTAGTTTTCCCACTGGTGGACCAGAAATGATAACACTTTACAAAAACCACAGAAACTTTAGGAACAATTGATTTGTCAGAAATCCACTGATCTGCGTTTGGGCAAGGCTCCTGTTAATGTCTGTTGGGCTCCGGATCAGGCCTTACAGTTGCTAAGTATTTTTATTTTTTTGCAAAGAGGAACCTGCCCTACTTCTGAAAGGTTAAGTAGATCATGAACCCAAAAGGCCAGGGCTGAGAGTAGACCTTGCTCTGCGCTGAGCGAGAAGATGACCTTCTTTGGTGGAATCCTCCCTCCTGGACCAAGATGAGGAGAACATAGAAGGTAAGAGATTTGGGACTTAGTCTGCTTTAAATTCATAGGACTACTGGTGCTGCATGCTCTGTAGATGTGGGACTCCTTGCTTGGTCTATACTGAGTATATTGATGTGAAGTCCCCAGTGACAGGCTGCTTCAGTATCGTGAGACACTGAATGTTCATTTTGGGGAAGGCAGACTCATCTCACCAGTCTTTGTTCCATTACTGGGATGTGAGGGCATGGCAAAAGTGGCAAGGTCTGTAGTTCAAAGGCTGGGTGATCTGGCCCTGCATGCTAGCATACCAAGTGACTACTTATATGGTCACACGTAACTTTTACCCCATATTACCACTCAGTGGTGACAGTTACTCTATTATTTTTCAGAGCCATTTTGGATCTAGCCTGCTCATCAAGAATGCTGCAATATTAGTTTTTCTCCCAAGTGGTGTGCAGTTACAGACTTTATCCTCATTTTTCTCTTGCCAGACTTTGGTGTAATTAAGATCAAAAATAGTCAACATTTTGTCTGCCCAACATGGGGGCTTTACAGCCTGACCTTTTTCAGAGCACTTGCACTGTCCGTATGGGCAGAGTAGAGGTCCCATGGGCACCTCTCGGAGCTGCAAGTGCTCTGACCTGCAGTGTCAAGGACACAGTGCCAAAGATGTCCAGCTTTACATAGGAAACTCCTAGAAAAGACCACGCTACAATCCACAGCTTCAGGATGGCGTTCAGCCTTCATCCTGGAAACGCCACCTCCTGCCATCCCTGCCTCACCCACCAACATGGGTTGGCTCTTACGGGTTCTGCCAATGACAGCCTCCAAACTACGAGGCTCACATTCACTGCTGGGTAGATCCAGTCGGGCAATAAATGCCCTGAGATGGAAGCAAAAGTACAAAATGAGAAACTCTCTTAAGGTGTGATGGGCAGATGGGCTGCCAAGGCAATGAGGAAGGGGACAGGGAGGATAAGAAGAGGACAAGGACCTCTGAGGTTCAGGCTCCTCCACCTATGCTGTCCTGTTCATTTGGGCAGCCCTGTGCCTTGCACATCACAGCAGTAATCCTTCCCTATGTGCTCCTGTGCGACCTGTTCTGACCTGGACAGCTTCTGACACTCTTTTTTTTTTCATTAAAATGCTCAAAGAGAAAAATCTTTACAAAAAATATGGAAGAAAGGCCTTACACAGAGGCTGAGAAAAAAGTCAGGTGGCTTTTTTTTATTTAAACAATCTCTAGGTTTATTTATGCATTTCAGGCTATTCACTTAATTCAGGCTAATCATTGGAGTACTTTTCTTCATCACTTACAGTTCACCATCAATTGAGTTGTGATGTTTGGTAGTATTGGTAATAATTTTTCTGCTAATTAAACCGTACTGGAAAGCTAATAATACCCATTTAGGATTCTGAACTAATGCATAGCTTCTGTTTTTATCATAGTGTCCGGTGGTTACCACACATTAAACTTGCCCTTCAAAGACAATGCTTTGTCCTCAGTTGTATTCATCCTGTTTTATTTACTACATCTGGAAATCAGGCTATTATTTCCCCATCTCCTTCTGCTGTCCTGTTCTAGGACATGGTGTTTTGTAACAGTTTTTCACACAAGTGCCTGTCCCAGTCTGTGGTCTACAGGTACATAGATAATTAAATTAGAGTACAATATAAGTGCAGTTTTAACATTCCAGAGCTGAAATAATGTATTTGATAGTAGACAGAATTTAAATAATTTTAATTTGGTTTAAAAGCTGGGAAGAGAATAGCAATTTTCGTTGCTATTTTCTAAATGTACAGCAGATGGCGCGTAACAAATATGCTTTACAGCCGATGCCTGAAAACCGCAAAGCCTGGCAATTTGAGTTTTAATCATGCTTCCTGGTCTTTTCTAACTGAAAAAAACAGCAATTTGAATGGAAGGCCCCCAACAGGATTGACTTACTTCAATATACACGATGTGCACAATGCTTGAAGGATGTGGATACAACAGTTCTTCCAATGCAGCCTCTCATGTATTATAAGAAACTATTCATTTGCAAAAGAGTTAGGCAACAGCAGGGTTGTTTCTCTTACTGTTCTTCCCCTGCAGCCTCATCACAGTTTACTTAACTAATTGGAAAGACCCAAGGTCCCAAGTACTCTTTCCACATGGACAAAAGAATATGAAGAAAATGATGTGATGAGACCTAGTCTGATTTTCCTGAACTCCCATTCGTATACCTGTCAGTGAAAGACAGGGTGGGGTTTTTTTTCTGCTGGCACCAACAGATGAGTCTGTGTTGTGGCCCTAGGCAGCCCTTTCCAAGCACCGGTGGGACCTGCCTCAGGACTAAACCAGAACTTGCGTCACTGTTTCCCCTCTTAGTATCTTATTAGTGAGATAAGAAAGGTGCTGTGACTCCAAAGTGCTATTTACATTCTGCAGTGTCAAAAACCTCAAGATTTATCTCTAATAAGGACACTGCCATTGTATAGAAGCATAATCTACCGCGACCGAGGAAATAATATGAAGCGGGCCAATGAGTCAAAAGCTAAAGAAAATTTACTGACATGCATAGTAAAGTTTTAACTAAACTTTACTCTTTTGAGACCTGTTTTTTTCCAAAAAGCATAATTTCTTTGTACATAAAAGTGCATTTTTTTTCATTACTGATGAAAAAGCTCACAGTGAACATCTTAGAGAGGGAAATTCATCCTGCACCGACATGGATAAGGTACAAACAGCAGGAATACAAACATTTACACCAGTGTTCAGTAGTGGTGTTATCAACCCCAACTTTGTTAGAGCTCTTCTTAACCCTGAAGGGTACCTAGCTGCAGACCATAAGCTGTAGCAACGGCCATGCAAAACTGAGAAGACCCTTCGTGCAAACTGGCCTAAAATCTTTGGAGTTGCACTGATATAAAAGAATTGAGCATTTTCAGATGCTCTGCTTGCCTGCTAAATAGCCAGTCATGGCACAGTGCTGCCCAATTTCTCTAATTTAGAGTCAAAACTTGATTCCCAATTAGAACTGAGACTATTGGCCATCTGTGGAATGGGATGGGGAACCTGTACATCTTAGCGGGAGCTGTGGGGGAGGCAGTACTCATCCTTGCCTGCAGCAGTTTTAAAGGCAAGCCAGCCTTTAATATAATGCAGCTGCAGGCCTAGTGCCGGTGTTAAGACTCCTTTAGGAGCTTGAACATATAAATTGTGCTTTTCCACCACATCTGCATAGGGATGCACATGATGACCTGCCAGCTGGACTTGGATATAGAAGTCTCACATCTGCAGTAGATTTACTAGGATTCAAAAACAGTGATTGCAAATGTGGGCCTGATCAGATTAACTTTGAAAATACATGATGCCATGAGACGTTATGAATCATACCTACTATAGTCCAGATTGGGAAGAAAAAGCATCAGCTTTGCTGATTAAACCAAGCCAGAGTCCAGGTTTTAGAGCAAAGGTGAGTGGTCTGTTAATGACTCAGAGCCCCTGAGACCTCAGCAGAAGAGCTGTCATGGATTCAGCAAAGAGGCTGAAGATCTAGGACCTTGCATGTGCAAGCTGTGTGGAAAGGCCCTTGTTCCTTGCTCTGGAGCTGGAAAGAATGAGAACACATCTCTCTGGTATATGATGGCACAATTGTTTATGGCACAATTGTTTATGGGCAATGGGAAACGATGAGGTATAACCAAACAGAAGTGGCCAAATTCTCCCTGAAACCGTTAGAACAACAGAGAATTAAAGGAGCCTCTGTTTAATGACCCAAAGAACGTTTCCAGGAGTAAGCAATTACAGCCAAGATCATTGGGAGCCTGTGTGCAACTGAGTGTCTGTTCAATCACCACCTGTAGCTGTTGGCCCACCTTCTCCTTTTGTTTAAATTTCTGTTCTCCACAAGCTGCTGTGAGCAGATCACTGTGCTGCTGAGGCAATAATCAATACTGCTCTCATTTTAACTCATTCACCACTGAGAAAGCCAAGTTTATTCTTGAAGTTTTTTAAAACAAACTTGGGCAACACAGTGTTGTTTAGGTTACAACTTCATTACAATTATAAAGCTGTAGGAAAAAGATTCATTGATATATTAACCTGTCACAAATCTATAGCATCTACTTGCCTTTCATCAGTCCCATTTTGCAGAATACTGGGCAAATGCCAAAGCAGACTGCAAAAAAAATCTTTTAAAGGCTGCAGTAAGAAAGAATGATTTACCCAGTCCTGAAAAGTGTGTGCTCTTGGGCATGGAGTCAGGTTAGCCCAAGTGTGTGCGCAGATGTGTGTTGCATATGTTTATGCAGGTGTGATGGGTGGAAGGCACAGAAGAAGCAGGATCGCTATGACTGTATCATACAATACAGAATTGTCCATTTTAATGGTGAAGGCAATTTCTCCTTTCCTTACAAAATCAGAATATTCCTTTCTGGTATGGAGAATGACAGTGTTTCTCTACCTTGAATCTTTCCAAGGTAATCAGGAGAGAGTCACACCTTGAGCCAAAGTCCTCCTGCTGACTTCTGTCCCTACCACAGTGTCTTACTGTGAGCTGAACAGAAATGTAGATCTGGCCATCCATAGACCTGCCTCAAGGGATAGTAAAGACTAAAATAATGTTAGAAGAAACACTGAGCAAATCTCTGATAAAGCTGAAAGGAGCAAATTTTACTGCTCTATCTACCAGTAGCTTTCCAGAAATTGTGCTCTAAAACTTCTTATTTAGGGAATTTCAAAGCTGCCATCCATCTAAAAGGAAGTGTAGTCAGTGCCACAATTTCCAGTAAAAAAAAAAAAAAAGAAAAAATGAAACCAAGCTAGGCTGCAGTGTTACTTCTAGTCTAAAATTTGTCCCCTTAGCCAGCAAAAGGTTATGTTTAGACACTGTGTGAGGAGAAACTGCTTGGCTGCAAGCGAAATTTAGAAAGGAGGTATAAAGGAGTTTTGTTATTTACAAGGTAGGTCTCTATTATGCTTTCCTAAATATACCTAGATTTCACAAGTTAAGCCTATTTCCTCAAAAGTGAAAACAGTAACTGGAGTTGGGTACAACAAGGGTGTCCCCAGGAGCAGTATTGTGCTGTATCATGTAAAGACTTAAGAGTTGCTGTTTATTATCTTTGGGTTTAACTCCACCATTGTGAACTGCACTGATCAAAATTTAAAAAAGCAGCTTACATCAGTGTAGTTAAGCAAGTGTAAGTTCCAGCTGGCTTGGGGACATAATATAGAAATAAATTCTTACATCCACTGAACTGTTTTTCAGGTGTCCTCTAAGGCTGTAGGTGGTTGTCATTCAATCTATGTCCAAGCTTGGCTCTCATGGACACAAACACGTATGCCACCTACTTCTTATTCAGAGAAAACAGAAAGGCAATTACACATCTTTGTTTAATATCAATTGGATCAACAGAAATGACCATTCCAAGGCATGGAGCAGCATGATTTAAGGTCTGAGCAGGAACTCTGCCGTAGGTCCTTGCAAACTGGCAGCAAGGACAGGGGCTGGGGCACTGGTTTCGTTGTTGTGGTGTGACAGGAATCCAAAAGTGAGTGAACAGAAAGGGAAGGCAGTGTGAGAGTGAGACTGAAGAAGGGTAAGGAAAGCTTGTGGTGCTCAAGGACTTCTTGGAAGACTTTATTCACACTGAATTTTGTCTAGAAAAATTACTTCCTACTGTCTTTGTGTGTAAACAGGACTACAGTATTGAAAACAGAAACTCCTTACTCCAGCCAGACAAACATGACCTACACAACCAATTTCTAAGAAGCTTCTTCTTGTCGCTAAC
The DNA here is from genome assembly GCA_013398225.1 of Steatornis caripensis. Taxonomy (NCBI): domain Eukaryota; kingdom Metazoa; phylum Chordata; class Aves; order Caprimulgiformes; family Steatornithidae; genus Steatornis; species Steatornis caripensis. The sequence continues at coordinate 51,760 of VZSC01013674.1, read as the reverse complement.
TGCTTAAGGACTAATACTTCAAATTTAAAAAGCAGATGTTTAAACTAGATGCTTAGTAGCATAAGTTCACATAATCGATTTCTAGCATAGCTCCAGTGAAATACTAGAAACCCTACCAGCCTGTATCAGCTGACATAGTACTTCAGCTCCTTTCATTATTGACCAGCAAACAATCTAGAGCCTTGTCTACACCTCATAAATGCACCTGACCTGTCAAAACAATTATCTTCTCCCTGCAATGGGTACAGTCTGATCAGGAATCATTAGAACAACAGTTTCAGAGGTCTGATGTTCCGTATGTGTCTGTCTCCTACAACCCTCCCAAGCACAGGGTTTCCTTTCACAGGCCCTAACCCGTCACGTTCTTTTGCATGGTCTCTCATCAACTCCCACTGCTGTGACTTTGGGTTTAGTGGCTGTGACTCAGTTCGAGGGGATGAAGATGTATGACTAGCTAGCTAGCAAACAGTTCTGCCCGAGAGCAATGCTATGGTCCACTGTGAGGTAGACATGATGGCTTTGTATCAGTACTTTGTGAAGACTATGATGAAAATTCTCCAGGCCCTTCCTTTGTGATTATCCATCAGCAGGGCAATCAACAGGACAGAAAAGAAAGTCTTTAAGATTACTTATCAAAAAGGAAAGGCCTCCAGGTTTTGGAGAAATCAGAGTTATTAGTCAAATAATCTATTTGCATAAACCGGTATTACTTCTGTAAAGCAGTACTGACTACTCCTTATATTTCCTAGCTTAAGGAGCAGCATTCCATTTGGTTGGAAAGCAGATATGAATTTGTCTTTAAAGCAGCCCAAATGACTGAGCCAGATCTGGACACTGGTCTAATGAGAACTTAATGGAAAAATCCAGCTTATACTGCTGCGGGACTGACTCCATAAAGTTTCTATAGGCAGCTCTGAATCAGAATCAGGAAGTTTAGATCCAGCTCTTAACACGTCCATTTGCCTTTTAATATCCTGCTGCTATACCACGGACAAGCAAAGCACAAACTTCAGATTATTCTTGCAGCTTTCTTTATTAAAAATATTTGTAGCCATAAAAAAGATATTCTGCAGCAAGTTTGTTCATTCTTGTATTGCAGTACTTCCCAGCAGCCACACTCAGCTATTTAAACTCCTAAGCCTGTTCCATATAGTCTAGAAAGTCTACTTCTAGATGGTCTAGAAAATCAGTCCCTACTGAAAGAAGGCAGAAAATGCTTCTCACAGTTTGGGGTAAATCCATGAGATTTCTGAAGTTTACTACAAGCAATGACTAAAAACTAAGACAACACCGAATGTTCATCTCCATAGTCGAATGAATAATGATTACGTTATCAGAGTGATGTGAAATATTGACTACAAACACCTTACAAATGTATTTCCTCCCGTAATTGTATGGGCAAGTTTAACTGAAACTGTACACAGCAGCTACATTTTTTGTAAGAATTTGTAGCCATACACTATGGAACTTTTAATAAATTACCCATACCAGTGGGAAATAAGCCAGAACAATTTTTAGTTGGGCTGTAAGATGCCAATAGTGCATTTCTAAAAAGCTATATACATTGTTTATTGCATTTAAAAAAATAAAGGTTTTTTGCTTATTTTGAAGACAAGTTAACAACTTGCTAACTTGCTAATCTTCAAAAAGGGCAAGAAGGAGGACCCAGGAAACTACAGGCCAGTCAGTCTCACCTCCATCCCTGGAAAGGTGATGGAACAGCTCATTCTGGAAGTCATCTCTAAGCACATGGAGGAGAAGAAGAATATCAGGAGTAGTCAACAGGGATTCACCAAGGGGAAATCCTGCTTGAGCAATCTGATAGCCTTCTATGATGGCATGAGTGGCTGGGTGGATGAGGGGAGAGCAGTGGATGTTGTCTGTCGTGACTTCAGCAAGGCTTTTGACACTGTCTCCCACAACATCCTCA
>VZSC01013674.1:0-16836 GCA_013398225.1 Steatornis caripensis | reverse complement strand
GAGAGCTGGGTCTGTTCAGCCTGGAAAAGAGAAGGCTGAGAGGAGATCTGATCAATGCTCACAAATATCTAAAGGGTGGATGTCAAGAGGACGGGGTCAGACTCTTCTCAGTGGTGCCCAGCGACAGGACAAGGGGCAATGGGCACAAACTGGAACACAGGAAGTTCCACCTGAACATGAGGAGGAACTTCTTTACTGTGAGGGTGACAGAGCACTGGAACAGGCTGCCCAGAGGGGTTGTGGAGTCTCCTTCTCTGGAGATATTCAAAACCCGCCTGAACGCATTCCTGTGCAACCTGCTCTAGGCTTACCTGCTTTAGCAGGGGGGTTGGACTAGATGATCTCTAGAGGTCCCTTCCAACCCCTACCATTCTATGATTCTATGAAGAGTGATCCAGTACATCCTAGAAGTGGGGTGGAAACTTTTCGATAAAACTTTTTTACTCTTTACTGAAAACCAGCTGAATGACTAGGTTTCTTAGTCTAGAGGTTTCATGTCTTATCAAGCTAGAATTAAGCAGGATGAATGTTTGTTCTGCTCAGGAGCCAGCATCTCCTGGAAATGGAAATGTTAAGCTCTTTCAGTCTTCAAGTGAAGCTTTATTAGGCTAGATCTGTCCTGAAACCAAAAAAGAAACAAGTGAGAATACTTAATTTACTACTTTTGTGGAAAAGTAAACATTACATCAAAGAGTGATAGAACTGAAATTTTATGATTTGCAGGTCTGGTTTCTCTTGAACTTGCACCACTGCCTTCATCAGTGCAATCAAAACAGAAGTTTGTATAAACTCATCAACAGCAGCATCACAAAAATCTCTGCAGCTCAGCGGTCTTCGTCTTGCCCTCTGCTTATCTAAATGGAGGTATCACTATTCAATTATTACCATTATTTTTTGGTATTGATACACCTCAGCAATGTTTGCAGTTTCAAACGCAGACTATTAGAGATGAGAAATACACTGGACAAGATTTTCTTTTTTTTCCAGAAGTTTTGTTATTGTACAATAAAAACAATTTCAGGTGATACTGGTATGTTAAAGTGCTACTTTAATACAGTGCAAGGATTGGATTTTCTGACTGGGATACTTGCAAGAAAGGAGGTAGATTGTTTGAGGCTGAGAAAATATTAAACAACACCACATAAGAAATTAAAATAGTAAATCTGATAGGCTGCTTTACAGAACTCTGGAGATAATTTCATCCTGACACCCGAAGGCCTTGGCTGTGCAGACACAAAAATAAGTAGTTCAGTCAAACCAGCAGCCTTCCACATGATGAGGCAGGGCTATGTGGCAGGAAAACAGGGATGGATTTAAAATACAGGACTGACATTGAAAGAGTGTTTATTCAGCCTTCATGTCTCTGGCAGCTAAATGGTGCTCTCACCATGTGATTTCATGGTGGAGATGTGAGTGCAGGCCACCTCAGAGGTGAAGAGACAAATGCCAAGTTCAGCTCTAGACTTGCTTTTCTTTCTGCAGTTTGTTTTTTGGATCTCAGCATTTGGTTTCAGCTCAAACTTTTTCTCCCAGCAGAAGACACTGCAGCAGTTAGTGGTTGCGTTGCAGTCAATAAGGTCATACGAAAGGTTTGTATGAACAGGTGAGGAGAAGAAAAATTGGAAAGGACTTTTGGGCACACAAGCCATTCTTTGACTCTCAAAGCCACAGATTTCAAGCTAAGCTGTTATAGGAGAAGTTGCTTTGGGAATAATTTACTTCTGGCAGGAGAACAGCGGACATACCTGGCACTGGTGTAAAGCAGGAGTGTTAGCAGTGGAAGAGGGGAAGTGTTAAGGCCAGTGGGGTAAAACAAGAGACTAAGAGTTTCTAAGCATTGATCTGTACAAGCAGAGGTGCAGATGTGCCATAGTGTAACGAGTAGTTGTGTGGCACAATGAAAGGTTTTTATCTGGTTCCCTGATATGCTGCACACTTCTATTGTGCAGCACAAGAATAATTAATCTATCTGTCTGTTGCTTGTGAAAGGGAGATAGTTCATATATGTCTCCAAGAGGTGTGAATTTGGGCTTGCTAAAGGCTATGAGCTATGTGCACTGGAATGTCTTGGATGGATGGTTTTTAAAAGCCAAGGTAAATGCAGAGGTAGTCAAGTAAGCTGCTAAGTCTCTGAAAGGAAACATTCATTTTATGAATTTGTTTTTCTGAATATGAAATCATGCTTTGTTTTTCATCACAGCTTACACTGCAGCGTATGCTTTCCTGATTACAGGAAGTTGAGCCTGCAAAATTCATTACCTAACTGGGGAAGGTTATTTGCAGCAAAGGTAAGAGAAATAGGATGAAGGGATAGATACCAGGTTAGTTTTAAGTTTATCTCCCTGCAAGAAAATTAAGTTGTTTGGGAAGTTCAGAGAACAAATCTGAAGCTACTTATTAGGAAATGCACTTTCAAAGGCTGAGATAAATAATTTTTTAAAGAGTCCAGCCTCAAAGCTCTTGGTTAGCTAGTAGCGCTGAGCAAATATTGGAGGCACTTAATGCTTCTAAACAGGAATCACTGGGCTGATCTTCTCCCAGCTAGACTGTCCTCAACAGTTCTGCAGCGCAAAAGCTAAGCTTTAACGTGGACATGTGCAGCTAACCACCACAGCAGTATGTTGTTGGTCACTGTTCTAAAGTTGGAATGTTGTGGCCATTTGTGTGAGCTGTTCTTGCATTTGCCAAGTTTTGGAGCTGATGAAATTGCTTGGTGTTGAACTCTGCTTAAGAAAAACGGTAGTGTTCCCTTGATGTCAGGGGCAGGGAGGAGAACAATGACTTTTTGGCAACAGGTCAGGAAGGTAAGCTGATGTTTTCCAAGACAAACTGCCTCAAAAAATTACAATGCCTATAGATCACTATGGCATAGCTGGAGCTGCAGTGCAGAAGCAGTACAGCACGCTCTCAGAGCATTAGCTGCCATGGGCAGCAGACATCTGCAAGCTGAGCTGTCAGCTGCTTCTTAAAGAAAGATTAAAACTTTCTTCTCTCCTTCCTAAACAATGTGATTAACCTATTAGCATCAAACAACTTATTAGTATTTCTTTCGCTTAGTGAATTTGTACTCAGGGTCTTCTAAAATGAGGTAATATGAGCATTGTGCACTATTTGCGTGCTTCTGGGTCAACCCAGAAAGATGGGCCTCTAGAAATTAGTATAACACTGGGGACAAGGTGTGTTACCAACACTTAGGTGTTACAAGCAGCTGCTCTGAAACCTTCTTGCAGCAAGGTAGTTTTTGTTCATTAGAAATAAATGCAAATTGAAAAAGATTTTCCTCTTACTTTCTCAAGGCTATACGCTAGTGTAATTGAGCATCAGCAGATTAGAAGTAAACTGCCTTTCTCAAATCATCCTTCTGTAATTTGATCCAAAAACCTGAAGGTACGTCAGTGCTGATAATTAGATACATAAGCACAATTAGTAAGATTATCAATGGAGTCCAGGTAATCTGCCTCACTTCAGACATTAGAAGTAGGCTACCAGCAGGTTATAAGACAGCGGACTGTGGGTTTGGGTTCAGATGACACCCCAGAGTATTGCAGGGCTGCTGCAGGCAGGATAATGAGGCAGGGAGAAAGGTCTGATCTCTCTGCCTTCCCTGCTGGTTGCAGCATGTCCCAAGGGCATTGGACTGGGCAAGCTTTCGTTAGGCAAGTTTTTGGTACTGCTCCATCCCACCTTCACAGCACTAATTTAGAACTTACTGTTCCTGGCATTTGGTCACTGAAAAGACCCAAGGGATCGACAGAAATAGCATCACTTAAATTAAAAATAAATGTGAATGATTTGTGTTCACTTCAGCCCAGATTTTAAAGGTATTTAGGTGCTTAAAGATACAGGTAGGTACTTGCAAGTTTTTTCCAACGTAGCTATATGCTCAACTCCAATTATTTTTAATGAGTCTTATGTGCCTCCTTATTTCAAAGATGCCTGATAGGAACATACGTGAGGCCTAAAGCACTGGAGGCCATTTACAAATCTGCTACGATCTCACTATTGAAAATGAGACTTCATTATTTAAGCATTACAAGACTAATTTGATATTAAAATGATCTGTAGATTGTATTGATGCCTTTGACCTTTCAGTGGGCTTATGGTATTCACACTGAGTAGCCAATCTGGAAAAAGATAGGATTTTCTAGTTCATCAGGAGAATAATTATTTTACAGATATGGATTGAAATTATGCAACTGCTTAAGTGTGAGGGAAGAGGAAGGGAAGTGCATATTGTAATGTTTAACGACAAACACCAGAGTTTGTTCTGAGACTGCTGCAAGGAACACCCGTGCTCTCCTGCTACTGTCAGAGGAGAAGTGAACGTCAGGTTTGGAGAGTCTCCTCTCAGTGGCCTGAAGGTAACACCACATGAGTCATGGGACTTGGCACCAGAAGAACCAGTGTTCTGCTGCAGGATCTGAGCTGGCACAAGTCCGCAGGTACTTCATCCCTCTTTGCCAGTCCAGCCTCCTTGGAAGGTATTTTGAGATCTCGCAGTGCATGAAGCTACTGGCAAAGAGTCATCTATGCATGGCGAGCTGTGTGCCACAAATATATGGGCCCAGCTGTGTATGGATCAGGAGCAAGAAAAGGTAGTCAATGGAAAGACACACATTGTCAGCCAAAGGGGGCAGAAAGGTCTGGATGTCCCCATAGCCCGGGGCTGTGAGAAGTTTGCCAGTGCTCATCCGTATTCATGATTCATTTCATGCTCATGCACACAGAGACATGCATGCATCCTTTTCTCTCCCCAGGGAGCTACGTTGCATATAGTATTTCTGCTACTGCAGGGAGTAAAACAAATGTTGGGCTGTAAATACAAATTTTAATGCTAGACAAAAAGCTGTGCTCATAGTGATGCCAGTAAACACTATGACTTCTTAAAAGTGTAGGTGTTTTTCAAATGATAAATGATAAGCAGTAATAGAAGTGGGGAGGAAAGGTGGTTAAAAAGCAAGCTGTATTGAAGGAAGATTAAAAGTGTGAGCATACATAGGAAATGATGTGCATTAGTTTGGTTTTAATTCTTTTGGAAGAAGGAGATGCAGAAACAGAAACTACTGAAATCCGAAACTGCAACAAATATGAACATACAGCTGAATAATAATGCAAATGGTTACAAAAAGCATGTTAATAATGGTAATTAATGAGATCATAACCATGATGGCAATGATTTCTTGTTCTGATGTGACTCTGACGATACCTGCCAGGTTGTGACCTGAAAAATCTCCCCTTTCCATAAACTGGAGCAGAGAGAGACTGTAATACTGTATCATGGTAGCTAATTACTTAGTTGGCTAGGTTGCCATGGGTGCAAGATGTGCTCCCAAAGAGGTGGCAAGGTCTGTGGCATTAGTGTATTAGCATTGCATGTTTCTGTATGGAGTTTGGTGAAAATTTTGGGACAAATAGCCTTCTCGCTTTACAAGTGTACTTTTAAACTGACTGAAAGAATTAGTGCAGAAATCAATGAATAGTTTTAGCCAATAAGCAAAAAGGAAAATGAAAGCAGAAGAACTGCAGATCTTTTTAAATCAAAGCATAGAATCATAGAATAGTTTGAGCTGGAAGGGATCTTTAATGGTCATCTAGTCCAACTCCCCCTGCGGTGAGCAGGGACATCTTCATCTAGATTAGGTTGTTCAGAGCCCTGTTGAACCTGGCCTTGAATGTTTCCAGGGCTGGGCAGCTACCACCTCTCTGGGCAATCTGTTCCAGGGTCTCACCACCCTCATCATAAAATAAATAAATAAATAAATTAAAAATCCCTTATGTCTAGTCTAAACATAACCTCTTTTAATGTAAAACCATTAGTCATTGTTGTATCGCAATGGGCCCTGCTAAAAAGCCTGTCCCTGACTGTCTTATAGGCCCCTTTTAAGTACTGCAAGGCTGCAATAAGGTCTCTATGGAGCCTTCTCTGCACTTCTTTCTTGCAATGCTTTGTTTCAAAATTACATTCTTCTTCAAAGCCTGTCCTAGCATGCACTTGGAAAACAGTGCAAGACACCCCCGTTGTTAGTGAAACACTTTGGTTTTGTATAAAATGAAATGAGTTAAATTAATTTTTTTTTACAATTTTCTATCTTGACCAAAGCACAGAAATAGGGGCTCTGTGTGCCAGTGTGTGTATGCAACAACTGAATTAAACCAAGATAATAAAGAGGAGCAGTTTTGAAAAGGAAGATAGCAAGAGTAGAAACTCATGATGGTTTAGCCGATGCCTTTTGTGTTTTGATTCCTTTTTGACATTTGATACAGACCAAACCTAACAATTAGCTATTCCTAATTTGCTCTTTTTGTCTCTTATCTCACAGGGACTGTCAATATATCTCTTTGAAACACTACAGTGCAGAAAATAATTTTCTACTTTCTCAGCTTGCTTTTTGTTGGCATATAATTGACATTTACAAGAAGTGCAAAACATTTCCATAACAACAGTCCAGTGCATCTCCTTAATTCCAAGCACAAGGGCAGATTTCTTCCCATTTCCAAAGCAACCCTGCAACAAATCATTAATTAAAGATTGGGGGTTTTGTATACATGTATGTAGTAGTTAGTATTTTTCCATGTAGTTAAACCCCAAGAATCTGGACATTTGAAAGCAAGTGGGACACTGGAAATGGGTTCATCTTCAGGCAATGTTGCTTGAACACAGCGTGAGATAGTACATATAGTGCCGTAGATCACTGATCTGCTATGTACTCAGGTTACTGGGAGGCTGGTCTAAAAATTAACAGATATGTGATAGTTTAGAGTTTATAAGAAAAGCTGTTTGCATGTTCAGAGGATAATAGCATCTTTCCCAAAGACAGTGCTCTCTGCTGCTTGGCAAGCCAGAGCAATGAACTGTATAGTAAGAGATGTATGCCCAAACGTTAGAGTTGAGCCCATGATCATCTGTCTATATGCCGAAGAAGATGGCAGGCAATGACTTTTGAGATATGGAGACTTCTGTCTGATGCTGCCACTTTGTCCTTGACGCTCATCCAGACAGTATGTAAAACTACCACCCTTCTGCTGTAAGAGCAGAAAGTTCTTTACTTCTGCACGGAAATGAATGGTCCCTCATGGTCTTTGAAGCAGTCCTTATGGAACAGGAAGGGTCTTTCTGGTGGTAGTCCAGCATTGTAGGCAGCTACGTCCAGCAATTTCCTCTAGAAAATGATGGAATTTCACCTGAAAATCTTTCTCCTAGATTCAGCTGGAGACTAGTTCCATGTTTCCAATTCCCCCATGATTATAAATCTCTTATTTTTCCAGATTGTTTACTCACTGCAATTTTGTGTCCTTTTGCTCGTTTTCTTTTACTTTAAAAGCTCTTCTTTCTGGTGAAGAATTAGATGTCCCTTTCCTCCAGTGTCCCAACAGTCTTCAAATGTTTGAAATCAGATGTGATTTTTCTATATAAAGAACAACCAATAGTGTAATAAATGACAAGAAAAAAATGTTGGACATCTCACTAGAAGAAAAGATATATGGTACTGTTATGACCTGTTTGATTAGCTCTTCAGTTCTTGGCAGAAAGATTTTTCAAGTTGGCCAGACTTCTAAATGGATTCATATTTTCTGTCGTCTTTCTCCTCTATCCTTTCTCACCTGTAACACTGCGTATAAAGCTGTATTTTGGTAGCATCAATTAAACACTGAGGGTGCACTTAGATTAATGTTTTCGTTTGGATCAGAGTGCAGTTTTTAAGTGAACCTCCTGGTTGCCCACACTTACTGTGCTTTGTTTTGTACCATGCAGTGCTCTTGGAGCTTGTGAGCTGCATTGTTTAAGAGGAAATTAAGGTGGAAGATGTGCAGGAGTACAGCACTTGAGTTGCAAATGGGCATCCAGACCAGGAGGCCAGAATAGAAATAGTCTGGAAATAAAACCAAGCATAGTACAGTCTGGAAATTGGGTCCTCAGCACCAAGTGTTTCACTCTACAGGCCTGACTCCATGGTTCACATTACTTACTATTGCAGATGTAGGCTTAGCCTTCTGTCCATTTCCTGGCTGTTGGAGAGGATGGTATAGGTAGATCATATGTGCATGAAGCTTTCCTTTGCCCTTATAATATCTTTACATTCATCTGTGTCACTTTTAATGTTCTGCAGAGTGTTTAACCTACCTTTAGGCAAAGAGATGATGCTATCCAGAGAAGAGCAAACCGACTGTTCCTCCTGTGTTATGAATGCAGCCTCACAGAAGCAAGGTTAGGAACCGGCAATGCATTCACCTCCTTGAAACGGGTTCCTTTGGATAGTATCCCTTGGTTACCTACTGACTCATAAATACCAGTTTGGGGATGAAGACAACTATTGTACTAGTAAAACCTACACTGAGGTAGGTAGATTAATATTTAAAGGTTTGAGTTAATATGGCAGATTTTAACCCTGTATTTGCATATATTGGCTTTTCTTTCCTTGGTGCTGTAAGCCTAAACATTTGTCTTTAAATTTTGCTTATTAGCTTAAATATGCTGTCTTTTGACAGAAACATAGAACCTGGTTATCTGCCTTCTAGTCAGACACATTTATCAAAGCTTGGAGTAGGATCAGGTAACGTTTTTGATGGTTGTTCATCTCGTTCAAGCTGAGCTATGGTTGCAGTCCCTACATCTGGAGAAGTACAAAACAGGGTTTGTCTGACTGCAGTGTTCAGGACCTGATCCTGCACTTACTGTACTTGAGGTGCTCTAACTTGAGAAAGAAGGGTTACGTTTTGAAGGAATATTTGAAAGACAGAATACTTGTATTAACAGCTGATTAATTAGTCTAACACAAGCCATGGCCTGTGCTTCTAGTCCTGCAAGATTATCAGCTTGCTTTTCCTCTACCTGTCTGAAGGATTTACAAGATAGAGTTTAAATGGCGATTTGAGATGTCTGTGCATGGGCAGGAGTTGGAGTTCCTGTAATGGTAAGAATGTTCCTGGTGTTAATACAACTATGAAGACAAGCCTGAAGCAATAACATTTTATATTTTGCTTACTCGAGCTTCATTGTGGAATGACCGCCACTTCCAATGAAAGTGAGTCCCAAGCGCAGTACATTGTTGATTGACTGCAAAATTATATTATGCTGAATCAGTCCTTCTTTCTTTCAGTTTAAGTTTATGGACTTGGTTATGGGGGGAGGAAATGAGTGATTATGGAGAACAGGAACATGGAAGTTGTATACCTCCATGTATACCCCTGTTCATGTCACTTCTGCATGCAGAGAACATACGCTGGATGATTGTATGGCTCTCTATAAAGTATCTTGGTTATGATTATTGCCCAAAGTAGCATTATAGTTAAATTTTAGACTCTTCTACAACTCTGTTCTTGGACAGGGTATGTTGTGTTTGGCACACTAAGCCTTTGCAGATTTTACTTCATTGTTAATGACACTTTCTATAGGAAGAAGAAATGCTCTCAGTCTCTTATCATGTTCATTGTGGGGGCTTGTGACAAAGACTGAGATATATATTTTTAAGAGCTCTCCTCAAAGAAGGTTTAAAAAATAATGAATCAAACAGAGAGAGTCTGATTACTAATTCCTGAAAAACTGTTATTTCCGCTACTTGATCCAAAGCTCAGGTATAGAGTCTGTGGTACCCTGCCTTGGGCGAGTGGTTTCACTTTCTATAAAACCCTGAATTATTTGTAAAATTTGATGTGAATATGGATGCACTGAATGCCATAGGGATGGTATTCTTCTTGCTTGACTGATGTACTCCTGCCTGAGCACTGGTTTACACAACTTGCTGACACACAGACCCTGCAGGCTGGGCCCCATAGCAAGGTCAGTGGTGGCTGGCCTTGTGCTTCAGGAGCCTCTTGCCTCCAACAGCTCTGGAGCATGACAGCATCGCTACTCCCTGCCGAAGGGAAGGCAGGGGGAAGAGGGCGCTGGTGTAACCCTGTTTCTTCCTCATGCCCAGGAGAGGAGGAGGCGGCCAGGCTGATGCGTGCTGTGTAGGTCTCTCTGCGCTCCTGTGGGTTGGCTTGGAGGTTGGAGAGAGATGAGGAGGAATGTGGGAAAAGAAAGTTTTCTCCAGTCGCCTGTGCCTGGTGCTTAACCAGTTGGGAATGGCTTCATGGGAAATGCACATGTTGAAGCAGCAACTGGCATGCTTTCCCCAGGATGCAGTTCTAATTTAAGCTAACTTTCTCTCTTGTATGCTTTTTAGTGCAAACTAAATTTTTTTAATTTTTTAAATTAAATTAAATTTTTTAAAATAAAATAATAAAAAAATAAAAATTTAAACTTTTAAATTAAATTAAATTAAGCTAACTTTCTCTCTTGTATGCTTTTTAGTGCAAACTAATTTTTTAATTTTTTTAAATTAAATTAATTTTAAAAATAAAATAATTAATAAAAACTAAAAATTTAAATTTTTAAATTAAATTAAAATTTTTAAAATTAATTTAGAGACAACTCTTTAATGATATTGTTCTCCTCTTTCCTTTTAAAGACTCATTTTCAGCTACTATAATCCTGCCAGTTACTGGCAGTTCAAAGGACAACTTATTTTCTTACCATCAGAACACACTGATGGGTACATCCTTAGGGATACTGCTAGGAACTTCCTGAGAAAAACAGGAGCAGGCGGTGATGGTGGAGGAGAAAGCCAAGTGACATGTCAAAGGTGGCGTCTCCAACAGATCCTAGCTGTCCATGAGCGTTTGGCTACCTCTATGCTGAGGTTGCAGACTTGGCATGGGAAAAGTTCCCTTGTTTCTTTCACGCAACCACTGTTGCTTTGATACTCAACAGTTTAGAAGTATCTTCTCAAAGACCTACCTATACCTTTTGTTTTCCTGGTTACATACACTAATTATGACAGCAGAATTGTGAAGAGCATTGGCTAAATATAAATTCTGAGGGAGAATTAAATACAGGCTAGCTGAGCTTTGATTCCCAAAAGTCCTTTAATGTGTTCATCTGTTTCACCACTTTACCAAACTTTTGATCCTAAGCTATATGTTTTCTTGGAGTGCATCCTATTGCAGGCTTTGTAGAAAGCTTTGTTTTGTGGCAAAACTCATGTGCAGCATTCTGGGAGACATCCTTCCTTTTATTCAAAATAAGTAGAAATGGACAACCTTTACTGAGCCATGATTTTGGTACTGATACTCTGTGACCCTACCTGTGTCTCACCAAGTCCTGGAACTACGCATGGCCATTCTTACACTATTAGTCGAAAAAAAAAATTAGGCATCCATAAAAAAATTTGCTAAGTTAACGGTTCTGCCACCCAGTGGGTAACTTTTTTTGTGTCCCTTATGTGTTACTGTTGTTAAGTTCACAGACAAAACCCAGGATTTTCAGAACTGATGAGTGCTTTCTGAATTATGTGGTTTGCATTTAGGGTGACATTTTAAAAGGACCTAATTCCCGATATTTGACAGTGCTTCTTGGAGAATTAGACTGTTCCCAGGTAGCTCAGGCTGAACAGGGAAAAGAGAAGTATCCAGTTTCCTACCTGACATCAGAATTTTGTTTGTGGAAAGCTTTCCTCCCTCCTTTATCCTTTTACAATGGCTTCTGAGATGTGAGAGACTTTTTTTTTCAGTCTTTTGGATACTTATTTTCATCTGGGTGATATTTGGTTGGACCCAGTGCCTTGAATTTGACTTGTTATGTTTTTATTTGCATTTTCTATGTTTGTAAATAAATCCATGCATTTATTTTTAGCGCAGCTATTTTAAGAAAGTTTATCACATGCTGCACAAAGTGACACATGACCCTTCTGTGCAAGTTATCTTGCAAAGATGTACTTGCAAATGCATTTATATCAGTGGTTTTCATGGAGGACCCTGAGAGCTGTGCCAGGACGCAGAAGTCATCTGTATGAACCATCCGGAACAAGTTCCTGACTGCAAGTGAGTGCTGGATGCAGCAGAGGTCCCAGTGTGCTTCCAGGCCAAGCTGCTCACCAGGCTGGGGCATGGGCCAAGGGCCAAGGCCAGGCTAGGGCATCAGCCCACACGTGGAGGACAGGACGAGTGGATCCCATGGCCAAGCAGGGTGGGGCTGTGGGGAGCTGGAGACTGGCTGTGCTGCACGCTGGGGCATGGGGTAAAATGGGGTCCTGAGCTATAGGCATGGGCAGAGTTGTCCCCAAGAGAGGTCAGGATGCAATAGAAAGAACTGTTCATGCTCTCAGGGCCCTGGCTGCAGCTCTAATGTTAAGCAAGACTCACAGAGCAGCCAATAGTTTGGGATTTATGGATGTTTGTGGGTACCACACTGGCAGTAAAAGAGGTTGAAATTTGCCAAAGAAGTTGGCCACTATTAATAACTTCCCTTGATCAAATGAATACATTTCAGGATGATAGCACATGGTAATCTCTCTGTGGAGATCATTCTTGGCAGGGGATAGATACATGTAGCCATAGTCTGTGTGTGAGACAGGTCAGGGTGAAATAATGGTGGTGAGCTGCTTATGATTTTTTTTTTGTGTGTTCCCTTGCCTAAATGAATAAACCCTCACTTCTGCTTTGAATTTGGCACATTGATGGTATTAAAAGTGCCTTATAAGGCTGCCTTTCTGAGTTTTCTAACGATTACCAGGCTTTGCTGCTTGTTCCCAGCTATTGCTTTTTGCTGTACACTACTAAGCTGCTGTACTGCTTCACCCCAGAAACTGCTGCACATCCGTCTCTGATAGAAGTGTCCCTGCCACAGTGTTACATCAACCAGACTGTACATTCATCCGTCTGAGCCTTACGGTCCAAAAAGTGACACAGCACAACCTGAAAGGATGCTGAGAGTTGTACATGAGTGAATTGGCTCACTTAAATAGACACAGTCTTCTCAGCATTTGAAGACTTCAGACTGATCCTTAGCACTTCACAACCATGTATTTTTCAGCTGGGGCCAGAACATGGTCAGGCTTATGCATCTCTAACTTCACTGCCTGTTGTGATTCATTCTAGCCAAAGAGACACATTTTAGTTGATTGAAGGATGTTAGTTATTTCTGTTTTATTGCTTTGTGTTTATTCCTTTTCCTTGCTGGTTTCCAGCCAGACATGGAAAAAAAATTGCTTGAACTGCAGAAGAGTCTGCATTATGTTACCTCCAGCAGAAACACCACACTTCTGGCAAATAAGTAAATACATGCAATATTTTTAGCCTTGTTCTGCTGCCTTAAGAGGCATAAATGTGTTTGAAGAAATATCCACGTTTTGAGGCATAGCTGAATTCCAGCCCTGAAACTTCTGAAAGTTCACAGCAATGAAACTAAGCAGTACAAGGAGGTTCCTGAGAAGCACGACATCTGGGTTGACCTGGGCTGTCCACCTACATCACTAAGTACAGTAGACCAGTAGGAGTGGATCTGTAGAGCAAAAACAGCTGGCACTGAAGAACTGACATCCAAGATATATGTATTTCAGGGGGATTTACTTTGGATTAGTTGAGTCTGGACCTGTGGAGTCCATGTCCATCAGTGACTACAGTGTCATTGGGTAGTCATGGAAACCTTCTTCTAGATAAGTTTCATTTGAAAGACATCTGGCTTGTGTTCTCTAGGACTGCTCAGCCATGTGAACCAAAACATGGTAAGCAGGGACAACCAGGAGGTTCACTTCAAAAGGGCACTCTTGATCTGAACTAAAAGGCTAACACAGATGCACCCATAATCTTCCCCAGTCTGTCCTGGACTTCTAGTAAGTAGTGTAGGAAGCTGTTCCACCTATCTGAAAGCTCTGCAGAGGGCTCATATTTATTTCTTACTACAGTGCTGGCAAAGGTAATATTTTTTCCCAAGCTAAGTGTCCAGTTATGGCTCAAGTAGTTTGTTTAGCTGGTGATAAAACCCATTGTCTGTGATGGGGTTTTTAAAAAGGCCAATTTGCTGCAGTCTAGCAGCCCACACAGATGGGTTGCTTGAAAGCAAGCTTGCTATTTTTATGTAAATATCATTAAGAGCATATGAAAACTGAAGGAATTTCTTAAGATACATGAAGAAGAGAATCTGCATTTAATGAAATTTGCTAGAGCAAGAAGATATTATGGCTTATGTTTTTCATGGAGCTGTTTCTGCAATGGAATTGCAAGGGGATGTTATGGATCCAGTGGCAAATGGATCAGCTTTAATTGTGTTTTCCTGCGGAGCAGAAGCATAAGCTCAAACACCTACCAGCATTTCTTGAGTGAAGCTTTCATCTGTTTTATACTGTGGGGTTTTTTCACCAAGCTGACGGTGAATAGATGTGAACAGCAGTCTTTTAAATGTGTAAGACCTGAGGGAGGTGAATGGGATGCAAAGGACAATGAAAGTTTTTGCGCTGAATTTGCTGGGGGTTTGTGCATGATTACTGAAGTTGTGTTCCTTGTGTGTCACGGTCGGGGTGGAGGGAGGAATATGAAGCTACTGATCAGGATTCATAATGTGATTTTTTTTTTTTTTTTTTTTCCCCCTACTGGAAGTTCAGCAGGTTTTGCTAATGACATCCATAAAGCCAGGATCTCATGCAGAAAATTCAGGTGGTTAGGTGGTTCAGTCACCTTATGGTGACTTGAAAAAGGTGAAGTTAGCTGGGAAAAAAACAACTGAGATAATTAATCTAGTTTCAGGGATGGCTTTTCAACAACAACAGGAAAATATGTTAGATCGTGGTATGAGATGCTGTAATACCTTATCTGGACAACTGTATAAATTTCCGGTCTTTCCTCTTGAAAGACAAAGTCAGACTGGGACAGAGGGGTGATAAAGGGGAACAAGGAGCCTAATGTCCATGTAGAGGACATTAAAAGAACATGATTTGGTTAGCCAAATGAAGTAAAAACTTGGTGGACCATGACAGCTGTATGCTAACATACAGAGAGTGCTAACTTCCCAGTCAGAAGGACAAATCTAAGTGAAGGGACAACAGTGGCACATGAAAAACTGGGTATTAAAAAGCCCTGAGTAAACTTAACGTGCAAATTGGATATCCAACCATTAGAAGCATGAGGTTCTAGACTGGCTTTCTGACAATAGTGGGAGCAAAAAAACCCATGTCTAAGACAGAGATGGGTAATATTTTGTGAAAGGAACAGTACGGTGTTTTACCTGCAAGAGGAGGGGACAGGATACAATGACCCTTCAGGATGTCCCTTCAAGTTCTGTGTTCTGAGACAGAGCTGTTGGAACATACTAAAGAAAACAAAGGGAAAACTTAACTCTTGTAAAAGCAGATATTTTTATAAATAAATAAACAAATTTGAGTTCTTCCTTAGGATCATGTTGTACATGTCAAATACCATCAAAGTAAAGGTAGTGTTGTATTCTTTACTCATAGAAGTGCACTATCCAATACAGGGGTCAAATGATGGTTATGTTCTTGCCTGTGCCTTAGGTTTGAATATATTGAACCCGTTTTTATTTGCCTGGAATTTTGCTTGATATGTACATGCTGTAGCAATGGTATGCGTGCCTGTAAACAGGAAGTCTAGTTATTATAGCAATATGCGTGAGGTAATGGAGCGTGACTGATGAACAGGCAGATAACAACCAACCAAGATTTTGTAGCCTGTCAGAAAACTGAGTTCTACATGAGATGCCTACAGTATTGTGTGCTGGGGATGTGAAGGCTGGAAATGTCCAAGTATAGCAATTAAAGATACATGGTTTAAGTTGAACACATGCTGCTGGTAATGACTGTATGCTTAATGAAACAAAGCCTTTTAACTAATGGGAAAGGCTTTTAACTAATGGGAAATCTTAACTAATGTTAAGATTCTCTGTTGAAGATTTTGTGAACTCTAGGGAGATCTGGATGGAGGAATGCTATGAAGAAGAATCTGACCAATGTATTGCACATGGACCATGTCTCAATAAGCAAAGAGCCACACTAACTATGGAGCCATCACTAAAATGCTATGACTCTGCTGTAGCAGCTAGCAAAATTTGTCCTGTCTAGTCCATTAATGTAAGTACATGTTGCTGGCATCTGGTGTTATCAGTCTTTCTGAGGTCTTAACCAACAAAGCAAATTAAAAAAATATGTTTCAAGCTACTTAATTCATCTATGAATTTCTCAAATACATTTTTAGTTGCAAAAGTATTGTAACTTGTGAAATTTTAAAATAGTCAAAAAACCTCTAATATTTCCATTTTAAGTTCCATCTCTCTTTATTGGTGGGTTGAATGGGGAAACTTAATCTGAACCCATTAAATATGAATGAATTAAAGCTTGAGCTGAACCTAAATAAATAATGATTGGACTCTTTCCTCCATTCTGAGATGCTAACGTATCTTTTATAAGCCCAGCCTCTGCATATCCTGGCTCAGGACATCCTGATATCTATTGCTCTCCAGT
Source organism: Steatornis caripensis (assembly GCA_013398225.1). NCBI lineage: Eukaryota > Metazoa > Chordata > Aves > Caprimulgiformes > Steatornithidae > Steatornis > Steatornis caripensis. The sequence continues at coordinate 547 of VZSC01013674.1, read as the reverse complement.
GGAAACCGTTTGCGTCGTTGACTTCAGTAGAGGTAAGATGTCTCCAGCCACTTGCACTTATGTAGTGCCACCTTATGAGGATCTCGGAGCACTTAACAAACCTTACCCAACTTTCACAAAGGCCTTGCCCTGTCAGGGTGCGTAAACATGTCTTTGCACTTTCATTGAAACCAATGGGACTTCATGTATTTTGAGATTCCATACATGTAAGATCTTTGCTCTATCATATCGAAAACCTGTGTGTGTGAAAGGAGTTTTGTTTTGTTTTTTAAATCTGGGCTTGCTTATGGCCCTCTAGGCTGGAAAGCTGCAGAGCTCTGCAGTCCAGGAGGGCATCCTGTCATCTTCCCTCCAACTTTTTGGTGAGGCACACTGTGGTGCTAGCATGAAGATTGGTGGCTCTGTGCTAGACTGAGGAGGCAGGCGGGTTCCCGGAGTCAGGGAAACCCGAGGCAGAGGAGAGAGGCCCACCAGGAGCCGGCAGCTCTCCTGAGCGAGGCTGACAAGGTGCAGATGAGGCTTGGGCGTTGCCAGAGCAACCGCGGGA
>VZSC01013602.1:98504-160267 GCA_013398225.1 Steatornis caripensis | reverse complement strand
CCAGCCACTCTTCCCCAGGCCTGTAGCGTTGCATTGGGTTGTTGTGACCCAAGTGTAGGACCCGGCACAGAGCCTTGTTGAATCTCATGCAATTGGCCGTGGTCAATGGATTCAGCCTGCCCAGATCCCTCTGTAGAGTCTTCCTACCCTCAAGCACATCAACACTCCCATCCAACTTGGTGTCATCTGCAAACTTACTGAAGGTGCACTCGATCTTGTCTTTCATATCATTGTTAAAGATATTAAAGAGGACTGGCCCCAATACTGAGCCCTGAGGAACACCACTTGTGACTGGCTGCCAATTGGGTTTAACTCCATTCACCACAACTCTTTGGTACCAGCCATCCAGACGTTTTTTTACCCAGCAAAGTGTATACCCATCCAAGCCACGAACATCCAGTTTCTCCAGGAGAATACTGTTGGAAATTGTGTCAAAGGCTTTACTAAAGTCTAGGTAGACAACCTGCATAGCCTTTCCCTCATCCACTAAGTGGGTCACCTTGTCATAGAAGGCGATCAGATTAGTCAAGCAGGACCTGCCCTTCATAAACCCATGCTGACTGGGCCTGATGATTTTTTTTGTCCTGTATGTGCCATGTGATGGTGCTCAAGATGATCCACAGCACTGAGGTCAGACCGACAGGCCTGTAGTTCCCTAGGTCTTCCTTCTGGCCCTTCTTGTAGATGGGTGTCACATTTGCCAACCTCCAGTCAACTGGGAGCTTCCCAGTTCACCAAGACTGCTGATAAATGGTGGAAAGTAGCTTGGTAAGCACTTCTGCCAGCTCCCTCAGTAGCCTTGGGTACCAAACCAAACACAAAAATTCCTTTCAAATAAAAAAATTATGAAGTACTAGTACTTTGCCTGGGGCTGGATATTGTGGTCATGCCAAATACAGGAAATCACTCAAGTCCTTCACAGATTTCCAATGAAGTTTGTTTGTTGTGTTTTATCCCTTCCAGTTTTGAGAAAGCCCCCCATTTCTGCACCTTTCCAAGATGTAGCGCAGTACGGCTATTTGGGAAATCTCAGAGCTCTTTGTGGCAAAGTGAAGCCTCTTCTCCCCTTCTCAGCACGGTGCCAGTGCTGCTGGATCCCCGAAACCAGAGTCCTGAAGTGAACAGGGTGAAAAAATCTCCTTATTTACAGACAATTAAAACCAAGATGCTTGCACAGGATTTTCCTGCGAGTTGCTTACAGCTATATTTCCTGAATTCCTGGCTATCATTTGAAGTCCATCCAAAAAGACTTTACAGTCTTTGTGCAAGCCTACAAAACAAGAGGACACAAGCAAGCATTCCAGGATAAGTATTGATGGACAATTACAATATTGTCTGCTGTCAGCTGAGAATGTAAACTTAGGAGAATGAATGCGAAACGATCCCAGTAGGCCGTGTGTTCTCCCTCTGCTTTATCATTCCTCTTTCACACCAGTCCCAGGGAGGTAGCCTGTTGGCCTCAGATGGTCTGCTGAGCCACTCACATCTGGCTCTTCTTAAGGGAGTTACTCTTAATGAGCTGAGCACCTGGGAAATTAGAAGTGAATACCTGGAGTGATATCTTCATTTCTTCATCTGTTCATGTGGGAAATACGAGAGCCTGAAAGTGTGAGACGCTGCAGTATTGGGAGACGGGAGGAGCTAACAAGCATTTGTGTTCTTCAGTGCCATGGCATGAATCGCCAAATCATTTACTTTGATCACATCAGGGCTCTGCTCCTGCAGATTTAGCAGCAGTGAGCTCATGCTACTAAGTGCTTCCTCTTCTATTAGGAATTTATCTTTCGCATTCAGAGCTCTGAGCAAATCTATAAATATTTTAAATGCAGTGCAGCATATTTTTTGTGTCACTCCTGTGAAATACACCTTAGGGAAGGGCTTCATCAATTTTACAGAGTGGTCACAGCACAGGCAAATCACTGATAGAAGGAAAACCGTTTTCAATTTGCCAAAATGTAGACTTTAATAAGTATTTCCACTGATGAAGTGGCTTTGAAAAGGCATGGTCTTGTGAGCACTGCAGCCAGAGTGAGGAACTAGAGTCTATTTCAGCCATGTGTAGAATGCAAACAACTTCAAATCCAAATACAATCAAATAAAAGTAGTATTAACCTCTTATCTAAAGGGTTATTTACTTTCATTCTCCTGAGGTTCGGCTGCTTATACTATGGGGTATTTACAGCTCCCAGGGTGACCTTGGTTGGGCAACTCATTAAACATCTGTATCTCAGTTTTCCCGTCGCTACAAATGGTGATGACAACATTTACCTACTGCACTAGGACTCTGTAAGGCTTAATTAGGTAACATTTCTGAAGCATTTTGAAAATGCTGTGAGATCTTCAGTTGCTGAATGTTACCAAATTAAGGCATAGGTGATACCTCTGGCATGAGCAGCGTGATGAAAGAAGATGTTTTACTTTTGACTTAGATATCAATGTCATGTTGCAGTAGGCATATCTGTGAATGGTACCATGTTTGCATATAATGTTGTACAGTTAAGTAACCTGTGATCCTATATAGTATTGCCATCATTAGTCTATTATGGATTACACACTTAAGGCTTGATATTACTTTTGTGCAGATTTCATGCTACTATAATTCCCTCAATTTCAGGTACAGCTAATTTACGGCAAAAAAAGTAGGGGCTATATAAACTCTGTATTGGTTTGCATTCAGCTTTATAGGATTCATTTTTGTCTTTATGGGAGCAAGTCTTTTCTGTTTTCATTTATTCTCTTCAGGGTTAGCATGCATAGGTATATCTGGTTGTTACTCTTTCTATGGTGGGTGGCATTTGCTATTACTAGTGTTGTTGCTGAGATATCTGGCAGAAATACAAATGGAAAAGCCAGGCTCTGGAAGGATGAAATGACTGAATTAGTTGTTCTTCTAAAGCATGCTTTAAGTTTGCCATAGAATCAGACTATGCTTCTGTGTTTATTCTGCTTTCACAGACATGCACACACTTGAACTAGTCCGTTAAAGCTTTAATAACACTTACTGAGCCCACCACTCTGCTTTGTGATTTTCATCATCTGAGAAAAGTTGAAACTCTGGCAATCTTCAAATTCCACACCACGTTTGCCCTTGCTCTTGTGGTCCGTGACAATTCTGTCAATGGCCCCAAAAGCCATTTTGACTTAGATTATTAAAACTATCAAGGATCTCTGTAAATATAGCTTGAAGCTCTTTCTTCTTCAAAACCAGACATGTTGAAATGGACTGAAATAACTAGCATTCACTATAAACTGGATGGAGAGGAAAATGATTAGAAAATGCCAGTCCAATGGTGCATGCACTCAGCCATCTGCTACAGGGACAGTGAGCTTTGGAGGCAGGAAAAGAAGGTTATTTTCCATTTTCCTTCACATTGATGGCTTGCCATAGTGCCAGTGCACAATGTTCTGATCCTGCTGTAGCCTTTCTTGTTGTACCTTTTCTGAGCAAAATCTGGGGTTTTTTTGTGTGATGAGAACCAACTTTCTGGTTCTGGTGTGTTTCCTGAATTTGTTTATGATCTTCTAGGATTCAGGACCATGAATGAACAACTCCTCTCTTACCTTCTGCAGGTGCAGAGCGGGATTTCCAAATCTGAGAAGACCAGCTGAGGNCAAAATCTGGGGTTTTTTTGTGTGATGAGAACCAACTTTCTGGTTCTGGTGTGTTTCCTGAATTTGTTTATGATCTTCTAGGATTCAGGACCATGAATGAACAACTCCTCCCTTACCTTCTGCAGGTGCAGAGCGGGATTTCCGAATCTGAGAAGACCAGCTGAGCTAATAGTAGGATTTGGATCAACTTGCCATTTCTTCAAGTGGCCAGGATGTACTCATCTTTTAATACTTTGTAAGTGGATTCAGTACAGAATCGCTAAAATGAAATGAAGTGTCTGTCACATTAATGGGAGAGGTTTCCTAAGATTTGCCATTATGGAACTTCTCAGTTGTAAGACAACTAAGTAAAATAGCACTTGTAAAGTCCACTTTACTCTGGTTATGCACACCATCCTTGCTCCGTGCCTTAACCTTTGAAATGCTAAGGGTCGTCTATGTGCAGCTCTGTAGTCTGTCTTTTACATGCAATTGGTAACCTTTTACATAAGATGCTGTGGCAGTATTTTCTATCACAGTTCTCATGCTGTTGTTGCTGTGCTGTTACTTCCACCATCTTTCTTACACCCGCAAACCCCAGTACTATTGTTATGTCAGGTTTCTCAAGTGAAAACAATTGCCACTTGCATGGGAATTGGATCTTACCCACTTTTCCCTAGTCCTTGTTTTGAAGCTTTTAGTTTACATCAGAGGAAAATCAGGAATCAGTGAATAAAAAGGTAGATAATTATAATTGAAATAGCGAATAAGTTTTAATGATGGGAATGCACAAAGATTGTCAGCAGATGATGGGGCAGCACTTGCAGCTGATCAAAATGTGCTCCAGTCACAGTAGGAACAGTCATGAGAGGTCCTGATGAAAAGTATTCAGGATTATGGGAAAAGCCTGGTGAAAAATCATCATCAACATTTTTTGTGCTTGATGGTAACCTTGAAATCGGTGTATGTGACTAGCCAAAGACCCCACAAACAAAACTGTACATTTAAGGCTATCTCAACATCCTTTGTGTGTCACCATGCCAAATACATGCTAAGGAGAGATTCAAGCCCAGGACAGTGTAACTATTGATGTGAGCCATTCTTTTGTTGAGAAAGACTGACAGCATTAAGCCTCAGATATCCCTAATTCTTCAAAACAGGAAGGAGGCTCAGCCCAGCAACCAAGGTCATCTCAGTCAGCTTCAGCACCTGCTAGTGCGAGAGGAGAAACACCTTGGTGAAAACAGAAAAATCGAGTCTGCGGTAGTGCTTGACAGTGATCTGTAAGATAAATATGATTGCTCTTACTGTTAGAGAAGAAGAAATAATCCAAAGGAGGATGGATTATACAGCAAGTAACTTGTATAGTCCAACCAGATGACTTCAGAACATTTTTCGCTTACCTAGCTAGAAGAACACCACCTTCCAGGTAAGTGTCTGACATTCATGAATGCTTCAACATGACTGACAAATTTAATCAATGAGGATTTATCCTTTTTAGTGGTAGCTTTCAGAGTGTCAGGTTCACAGCTGAATTAGTGGACCAAACGTGGACTAATCAGTAATCAGCTGGCAGGTCTGCACAGGTAGCCCAAGGCATTGAGTGAAGTAATGAAAGTTCTACTGTTATTTCAATTTGGGCACTCTGCCCTAGCAAATTTAATAAGGATTGGGTTCTACTTTTTCTATCAATGTTTGGTAATGTACTAGACAGAACGAAATTGTGGGGTTCATGTTGATTAGATCTATCCAAAAGATTCATGATGAAGGGCTGGCTGTCTTTCAAATAGAAAAGTATATACACCCAAATGTCCACAGCTGTCGAGACAAGAGGGCTAGGTGATTTTGGCACAGAGTCCTGGCACCGTACCCTGCCTACTTGTGACTAATAGAATCAGCATAGCTGCTGTTTCTATTTCCTTGTTGGCACGTTCATTATTTTTTCTGCTAATACCCAACATGTACAGTTGGGTTATCAGTCCTATTTATCTAATGGTATTCAATAAAGTGCCTTGCAATATCCCAGTATAGAATGTGACTGAAGTCCATTTGTGGCTTTACTGAAATTACAATTTATTTCAGATTAGAACTCCCTTGAAACATCATGCTATGGCTAGGAAAGCCATTCATTTCTCCCATTTCTTTTCTGCTTCATAGCAGATATGTTGATAATTAGCTGCCCCTTATTTAAGCAAAGAAAAAGGAAAAGTGTCACTTTTGGAGTTACTCTTCTTGTGTTTTCATCACTTTAAATGTCTCTTCTCCCTGAATAAAAAGCAGGCAAGCAGGCAAGAAAAACACCCAGATGCCAGTTCAGGATCTCTGGGGTTTTTGTTCTTCTCATCTTCTGGTAAGCACAATTGAAAACAACGTTCACTACAAGTCTCAGTGAAGCAAGCCTATCTGCTTGGAATAGCCCAAGCCTGATCTACTACGCTAATTACATTAGTCTTTTCATTTCACTGACATTATTGCAGCATCTTATGCTTTCACATATTTTTTTTTATAAGATATTGGATTTTAGTACACATACTCTGCTATGAGAAACAACAGCAAGTAAGACAGCAGAATACAAGCTCTGAAAGTAGAATAAGTGGGAGACAGGCAACAGGAGAGATATTGTTTTCAAGTACACAGATATGTTTGGTCTTTGTTTGCATTTGGAGAAGAAACAGAAAACTAGCCATTTCTCATCCTATTTGTCAAACAATCTTCTGCTGATAAGTTTTCTTTTGCATTCATCAGTGCTATTTGGAGTATATATTTTTACTCAGCCCCGGGCGTTATTATTGCAGATGACTCCACTCGTGTTCATGAAAATATTTTCAGAGGATTCTCCTATTTGAAAGTTTGGTAAACCAGCTGTCCTAAAAGCACTCCTTGTGAACTTCCTCACTCAACTTATTTTTTGAGTTGATCTCAAACTATTATCTATGAACATTCTTCCTCTGTAGCTTGTAAAAATAGGATTATCCATTACATTAATGTTTAATTACCTCACAGAACTGGATGCTTTGAATCTGTCCTCTGGGCCGTATGCAACATCTGGGACACTCACCAAGTAATGTGTCCAAAAGACCAGGAACATTAATACAGGAACATAAAAAACACCCGTATGTACTTTGCATTCCTTATTATGGAATATTATAAATCGGACCTTTGCTGCCTGGAAAAACAAAAAGAAAGACATAAATTTAACTTGAAAATAATCTGTAATCCTGCTGCCTTTGTGTTGTGGTTTAAGCCCAGCTGGCAACAAAGCACCACACGGCCACTCGCTCACTCCTCCCCGCCACGGTAGGATGCGGAGGAGAATCAGAAGGAAAAAAACCTGTGGGTTGAGATAAGGGCAGTCAAATGGGTCAACACAAGGAGAGAAGAAATAATAATAACCATAATACTAATAAAAGAATATATCAAGCAAATGAAGCACAATGCAATTGCTCACCACCCGGAACCCGATGCCCAGCACGTTTCCGAGCCGTGATCCCCTGTGGGCTGCAGGGGCACAGCCTGCCCTCTCACCATGGGCTGCACGCGACCCTCTGCGCTGGCCGCCTCCTCACCCTTCTTCTTCACTGGCCTTGGTGTCTGCACAGGTGCTTGTCTCGCATCCTGCTTCTCTTTCCACTGCAGGGCTTCCTTAGCAGTTACTTTGTCCTCTTCTTAAATGCTTTATTGCAGAGGCGCGTCTACCATTGCTTGGCCTCAGACCGAGGTGGATCCGACTCGGAGCCAGGGCAGCTTCCAGCAGCTTCTCACAGGAGCCACCCTTGTAGCCCCTGCCCTGCTACCACAGCCCCGCCACACAGACCCAACGGACTTTGCAATAAATGCGCTTTGTTATTCTCCCAGGCTACAGCAAATGATACGTTACTGTCAGTCAAGCTGACAGTTAGCAGAGGGAAGCTGTCACCAACAATCACAATTGCCACTGGCCAGGTAGCAATGGTACAACCATCACCCTCCACTGCTATAACTGTGTGAGGAGGGATGGCCTGAGGTTTTCTTTCAGGCTTTAAGATAACTATGATGATTGATTTCTAATATTTTCTATAGGAAGAAAACAATGCACCCATTAGAAAGATTATTTTTTTTCCTGAAGAAGACAATGCCGTGAGTCCAAAAGCATTTTTTTTTTTCAATCTGTAAAATTAATAGCCTAAGTAAAGAGAGAGGCCAAACAGCAAAAGATGAATAAGCTGTGGTAGACCTAACAAGAAAAAAAAATGACTACTGTGAACCGTATATCTCTGCAATCTCAGGCACAGAGAGCTGTGTTTGCCACAGCAGTATGATCCCTTCCTCAGTTTTCTTGGCACATCGATTTCTTTTAGCTAACAGTCCTAAATGCCTCTATTGTTTAAGGTAAATAGAAACTTGGAACAGAAAAATTACCAGATCTTAAGAGAAAAGGTCAAAGTGATTGGTCCTGCTTGAATTTTTTCATTAAAATCTTACCTAAATTCAGTAATAATGAAAAAAATAAAGGTAGTCCAAACAAGGTTGCAGTCTGCACACAGTCTGCAACCACTCTGGGCTCAGGCCTTCTGCCAGTGTCTCTAATGAATTCCCATTTTTCATCCGTTAGAAGGCAAAGGACAAGGAGTTTTTATGCAACCTCTGTTACTTGGGTCTATAAATGCAAGCAGATATTCTTTCAAAGTTTCGCTTCTTAAGGGTCACTTTGTCTTAAAACTTCTTCAGTTACTAGAAGCCAACATCAAAAACCCGAGAAAGGCAGAGATTTCACATTTCCAGCTTACTGTGGCAATGGTGGAACTCCCTATCCCATACACTCTTGAGACACCTCATGGTCTCTCTCCTGCTCTCTCTCTTTCCTTGTAGCTCTGAAGTGATATTCCCTCCTAGTCCCATTTACAGTGGCCATACCTAATCCACAGATATAATCCCTCAGGCATGTACGAAAAGCCTTTGTTTATGAAACGAAACAGCACTGTGTCCTAAGCCTGCCTGCATGTTATTACAACAACAGGTAGGAGAGTGGCATGATCCTCAAGGCTGTGACAATTCACAGCTTTCAAAATTGTTGAAGCAAGGTCTCTTTTTTTGAACACTGCAAGGGGCTCTGCAAGAACTTGGAGGCTGACATTTCTTGTGGCTCTGCCGGTTGAGTTGGATATCTGTAAACTTAAAAAAACTTACTGATCACACCAGATGTTACCAGACCTCTTCCCTGACCTGCTGAGGAAATGAGGCCAAGAGCAGTTATGTGAAAGTGCGGAGGGACTTTCAGCTAGCTACTTCTTCCCATTTTTTCCCCACAAAATGAGCCTCGAGCCAGAATCACTGCAAAGCTAGCACGATTACCTTGACCTCTTGTGCACATTTGCTCTCTTTCTCTCTGTTTTTACCTCAGTGTGCTATCTTGCACATAAACCAGTCTCTGGCATACTCTCCATTGCATGACAAATGACTGTTCTTCTATCTGGTCAGTCTGGAGATGTAGAGTCTGGCTTAAGACCAGCAAATTCATTCACACTCTTATTTTGTGAATACAACTACTTACCTATCAAAGCGGGGGGAACGTCTCAGGAGGGCTGAGAGCATCTTCCCTGGGTGCTTTTCAGCTAGTAAGCACATAGATTCTCTAGCTGCCTGCCTGGCAATGATTTTCTGTGTAGCCTGAAGGTGGAAATAAATGGTATCTATGAACTCTTTCACCCGGAAGAAAATAAAACTAATTTAGTTCATGTTTCTCCTGCAGATTCATTCCTCTTCCTGGTTGTCTGAACAATGTGAAGGTCAGCATTTGAGTGGGATCGATCCACAGCTCTGGAAAACATTCCTGAGCCAAATAACAATGCAGCTTCAGAAGTGGGAAAAGTTAAAGGCTTTGCTTTTCAAGGTGATATGTGCATCCGCTGCAATGCCTAACAATTTCAGTAGAAGCTGAGGCAGCTGAGGATTTTGCAGAATGAGATCATGACACAAACATAAATTAGTGGACATGAGATGGTTTAGTAATCCAGGTATTTCAATGCTGTAGTCACTGGGCTTCTGATTATTCCTGATCTCTTCTAACCATGTATATAATAAGAAGTGTTTCAGATTATGGCCCAACAGGGGCACAAATTCCTATCTGAAATGCCTTTTTCCGAAAACCTGAAATGAGACGTTTTCAGAAGGACCTCCTCCTTGTTTTCTGCTGCTTTCTAGGCTGAAAATGTGAAAATGTTATGAATATGTGGTTTCTTTGGTTTTGTACTTCTGCCTTTGTCTGTCAGCATCTAAAAAATGGAAAACTGTGGAAATGAATGAAAACCAACAAAACCAAATTACTTAGGCACTAAAAAGGCTTTGTTTAGATGCGGGCAAAAAGTTTGTTGATGCCAGCTTTTGGCCAACATGGCAATGTTGTTTTCTGGTTTTCAGACTGTTTACTGTTGTACAAACAGATTAGAAATCCTCCTAGCAGCCCTGGAGAGGAAATGCTAATTGACTCCCTTCGTTGGAAGAGCAGAAGGACCGAAGCCTCATTGCAAATGTGTGCCATTGCCAGGCTCTCTTCAGCAGGCTGCAGCTTTATTAAGAACAGAGACAAGGAGAAACAGTGGATTTGCTCCAAAGCTTTGCCTCTTCCTGATGTGGCACTGCTCAGGCTGGGGAACCACATCTTGTTTCAGCAATGTTACCCGAGAGATTTTCATTCCCAGAAAGTGGAGAGCTCCTTGTCACCATCCTCCTGCCAGGTGGAGGGTCCTTGGATCCTTCTCAGATCTGCCTGCTGCGCTCCTCACATAGCTGGTCCCTGATTCATGCTAGACACGATAAGCCAGACATCTTAAGGAAATTAACTGCTAGGTCTTTGCTAGCCCATCTCGTATTTTCACTGAGAGCAGATTGGCTCAGCTGGCTACCTGATCGGCATGTCGTCCTCCATCAAAGAGTAATGACAAGCAACTGAGTGTGAGCAAGGGAGGGTGAGCTTGACACTCAGCACAGCTGGGATGTGCTGAGGATGTGCCCACAGGCAAATGCAGACTCCTCTGGTGGTACAGGGAAAATATTTCTAGTGTTCCAGAATTTCTATCCCTGGGAGGAAAAAAAAAACAACGCACAAAAATTATTTGGAAATAGCGGAGAAGGAAGTCCCAGAAATAAGGCACTCTGTCTGCTCCAAAATTTTGCCATATCCTTCATATTGCTCCTCCGCTCCTTCAGGATTAAAGTCAGTATTGCTGAAGCTGCTTGGGCATGAACTCTGGCTCTCCCTCTTAGGCCAGCCACAGCTACAAGGATCCAGCTTAAAGATGTGGGTAGTGAACTGGATTTTTCAGGGGTCTGAAACAACTAGGAAAAAACCTGTTTATGATATTAATGCATTGAAGTGATAAGGAAGGTAACACAGCAGTATAACCAAGGTTTCAGTTTGGAAGCTCTGGGGCTGGGTTAATGATTTTTATAGCAGGTTTCCAAGTTGTTCTTATCACAGTTTATAAAGTAAGTTGAACCATATGACATGTGCAAGAGGAATAGAAAGGACATGTAGGATGAATTTGAGTGGAAGAATAAACTTACATGGCCTGGTAAAGTATAGCAAACATCTGCAAGAATAGCTACAAGGAGGCAAAGCAAGACCATCAAGGAAAGTATATACACCAAGAGGCAGAGAGAGGTAAGCCAGTGACAAGGAACAGGTTTCACGTACACCAGGAGTAAATCCACAGCAAACAGACAGAAGGATGGGAGCATAAACATGCCGAGGAAAGCCAGTACCCAACAGAGATATAGAATGGGAGAAGCAAACTGTTGTGGTTTGCACAGTCTGGGAAGAGTCCTTCGTATGAGTGTGACAGACAGAAATGCTAGCTTATTCTGAAAATAGAGGCAACGTTGCCTAGCTTTAGGCAGCAGTTTTCTATGTTTCAGGATCTCATTCATGATACTTCTAGATGAAGCTTTTCCCCTGCTTAATTGTGTTGCAATGCATGTGTCCCCATGGCCAGCATGAGGCAATTCCGGATGCCTGCATGGATGCTGTGGATACTCAGCACCTCTGGAAAAGCAGGAGGACAGGAAACACCAAGCCAGGTCAGACCTGCTGTCCACCTAACGCGCTGCGGTACCTTTCTCTGTTGTCGGCACTGGATACTTCGAAAGGAAGCTTGAGATATGGGGAGCTGACAGGCAGTGAGTAATCTCTCGTGCACAATATTGTGAAGGATGACATTGTTGCCCTTCCCTTAGCAGCAGTAAGGGATTCCAAAATACCATTTCAATGAAATATGATGTGACTAGTGACATTCACATTTTAAATGCTGGCATGAATCTGTTCATGTCTCCCAACGGGGACAATAATCCTCAGTGACCTTTTAGGTGAATTGCAATACTGACTAAGCAATGTAGATAAGCAGTACGCCAGAATTTTGCTATTTACTGATTAACATCTTTGTTTAGGACAGCAGTCGCCAGGATGGGTTTGAGGACAGACATCACTGGTCGTTGAAGAAAAGAGGATAAGGGACACGGGTATGTCACAGGTGCTGTTCTTGTCTGGGTAACTGTTGGTGTCTCTGGCTCTGAGCCTGCAGGCACCGAGCTCAGGATGGTGAAAGTATCCCAGCACAGGACTGAGTCCTGGATAAGAGCCAAATTTAATTTTCTGTTTTATTTGCACTGGCGCTACCGAAATCAATGCTATTTAGCAGCAGAGGATTGAGCAGACCCCTGAGATAAGTGGAAGAATCCGAGTGGTCTGAGGCATGGTTAAGTGTTGATGTAAATATTTTGCCCTCCCTTTCCCTGCTTGCCTCTGGTGGTTGTCCTTTTAAAGAGTAGAGAAGCCGAAAAAAAATTGTAACAAGAAAGCGAAACTAGGATGCTTAACTCTGAAGGGCTGCACTGTGGATCTTGTGAGCGAGGTGAGCGGCAGGCAGCTACAGATGTGAGCATCTGAAAATGCATCCTGTAAACTAAAAGAGCTAAATCTAAGAACTGGGAACTTAATAATTTACAAAGAGAGCTCGTGAATAATTTAAGGGTTGCAAGAGAGCCATTCACTGGCCTGAAATTAGTTAGTCTCGTTGCCGCCTTGTATTCGACAGGATGGCAGCTCTTCCAGGAAGGGGGGGGTGGTTGTTGTGTGTACTTGTTCAGCACCCAGTGGAGCGCAAGTGTTGAGAGGAAATAATAATAGTAGTAATAATAATAATAATAAATAATAATAATAAATAATAAATAATAAATAATAATAATAAAAATAATAATAATCATCAGTGGTGCCAGCAGCTAACAAATAGCAACCCCGAAATAGAAAAGGGGCCACTTGTTACTGATTCAGGGGAGTGTAAGCCTGTTTGAAGGGAATCATCAAGGCAAGCCAAGATTTCTGCAGTCATCACATGGCCCAATATGGGGCAGTTTTCAGGAAGCACAAATGTCACATCACTTCCAACAAGATGATTTCCCTGATGATACCAAGCCCTATTCCAAGGCATGGGGCACTACACACCGTCAGTGCCACAATCACACGGATTCCTTAAGGTAAGAAGTTGGAGGTGGTGTCATCCTTTCTGTCCGCCTGGCTCTTGAGACAGATGGGTGTGATGTGCACTGCGCGTGGCATGGTGGTGCATCAACAGTAGATACCAGACAGCAAAAAGGCCTGCCCAAAAGTTTCAGTCCAGCAAAGTTTTAAGCAACCAAATAGAGAGTGTGTGTGTGAAATAATATCAAGAAGCTTTAACATAAGGTTTTGCTACCAGCATTGCCTGTAGTCCCATTTCTCTTTCCTCAGAATATTGGAGGTCGTTTTTTCTCCAAAACAAGCATGCTTTTTTCTTACACTTACAGGAGCACAGCAGTCACCAGACCCATGTTCCTTCTTTTTGAGAGGGATATCTGCTTCTAAGTCAGCACTGCAAAGATATCCCAGCGTGAGAAGAGCAAACCTTCTTTCTATAAAATGTCATCTTTTGAATCAAAAGTAAAACCAAGGTTTAAACAGTTGTGTTTGGTAAAGAAGCACAAGTATGCTATTTGGAAGTACGCTCAGTGTGACCTGACTTCACTAGTCATGCTTTGCCTCAGTTTCACAGTTTTTTGCAAGGCTGCGCGATCTTTGTGTGTGAGCCCATCCAGTTGCCTGTTTTCCCTATTAGTTATTTCTAGACACCTTTGACAGCTTCAGTTGCTTCGCAAAAGGATAGACATCCCAAAGGTCATTGCATTTCTTTGAAATTCACGAGGGTGGGTGCTGGCGAGAGAAGTCCTGTTAAGGCTCTGACAGTGTGACATTGTCCTTTACTGACACCACAAAAGTGCAGCAGCAGAGCTGAACTATAAATGTCCCAGTTCTGACAATAGTTTCACTGGTGCTTGCAGCTTCTTAGGGACCAAAGTCAGTCAGCTACAATATTCAAGTCTGAAAGTAATCAGACTTCATTAGCATCTCACAGAGCCACTTGTTCCTTCCCAACATCTCCTGAAATTGGAACCTGAAGTATTTTCCAGTTGCTGTCCTGAATATTTATGTGCTGCTGCTGCCCATGTGTGAGTCCAAATAATCTCTGTAAAAATGCCCAAATACGTAGATAAAAAGACATCTTTATCACATAGCTAAAAACATTACATGTTTTTGGTCTTCTTGTTATATAAATGTCACACAAGGTCAATATTATTATGGGATAGATAAATAATACGTGTAGGACTTGTTCATCAGCTGTTGGCAGATAAAAATTGGAGTGGGTGGACGTGAAATAGCACCTTCAGATGTTGCCTGCTTGATAAATATTTGGTTTGTAATTGCACCTCCAGAAATCAGCTCTAAAAATAGAGTGAGACAAAAGAAAATGAGATGTGAACAAGAATTTATAATAGTGTTTTGTATAATGTCTCCTTCATTAGCATCCATCTGGACAGAACAGATTAAGTCTCTTAGCACATGTCACTAGGCAGGAGAGACAAAGATGAAAGGATCTTCAACAGCAGACAACCAAGAAGTTTTACCGTTTGTAGAGCAAATGCACAAACACTGACAACGTGCAGACTGCACTACATTTCCCCTGCTTTACTTCTAACTGGTGCTGCAACCTATGTGATTAAAAAATATGCTGGTTTCGATCCAGACTTAGCTTGCCTGCAATTCCCCTTGCTGTGTGATGAACACACTCAGAAGGCAATGCACAACCTTGTCAAAGGCTCGATCCAGACAGAAGGGCCAAAGCTGACAGAGGCACTTCTGAAAGAGATGGGGGAAATGCATTCTGTACAGACAATTAATTAGAAAATCTGGATGTAGTATTCAGGCTGTTGTACTGAGCTGAAAACCAGAACAGCACAGCATAGATTTTCAGGTAACAGGCAATTCATTATCTAACAGGCATATTTATTTAAAAAAGATTTACTGTCCACAGTAATCTTTTTGGGTTAATGGTTTTAATTAGCAGAAAAATAGCAGATTCAAACTTGAATCATTCTACAAAGATATCCCACACTCTTTGTTAATGCAGATGTTACTAACTTTGAAAAGAAGTCAGGCACGGAAAAACTTTTTTTTTTTGTTCTCCTTGCAAAATCTTTCCGTGAATTATCAAAGCAAAACAATTATAAACAAAAACTCAGGCAGATTATGTGTTCTGGGTTATACAGGCTTAGTCTGGAATCAGAGAGAGAATTTGTCAGGCTTTTAGTAAGAAGCATCAGGAGAGTCATTATAAAACTCTCGAAGGCAGAGGAGCTTTCTACATTTTTAGCTTTACTTTCTAAAAAAGCAAGGTCTGTATAAATCATCTATGGCTGAACCCAACCCAATATGAAGACCGGAAGTCTCAAAAATAGTGAAGTTCCTGAGTTTTCTCTAAAAGAAAGCTTTAACATAATTTCTCATGTTACTGGATACCTGAGGCTCGACCCAGGAGAGATATCTGTTAAGACCCCTAAGAGAGGGAAAAACTTTGTTTAGAGTTTACACTTTCTTGGAGGCTACGCAGTGCGCTTGAAGAGAGACGCCGCCTATGAGGAGGCATCTGTCTGTGTGCTGTGGAGAGTACCTGCAAAGCTACAGACGGAAAAGTAATTTTGAAGATTGGTGGTGAGGCTACCGAGTGCTTGGGGATAGCTGAGCAAGAGGAGGATGGTGCAGGAGCCCTTTTCCGTTTTCCTTTCTGGATGGAGAGCGTGTTACTGAGAACGACTGATTTCCAGGGCTTCTGCTGCTGGCAGCTGAGACGAGCCAGAAGGTTTTGGAGTTGCTGTCTTGCCAGCAACTGCTGTGAAGGGTTTTATTAGTCTGGGCAGCGTAGCAGAGTTCGGCTGCAAATAGGTGTTCCTGTTTTGGGAAGCCCAGCAGATCTCCTTCTCCTGGCCGACCCTCGGCATCTCCCCTATGCCATTCCCTTGTTTAGCAGCCTTGACAGCTTTCCCTGTCGGAGTGAGGCTGGCTCACTCCCAGCTCTTCTCACGCAGGCTGTGGACTGTGCTAAACCCCACTTTTTTCTAAACATTTGTATCTTGATTTCCCATGAAAACATGCCTGGGATGATCCCTTCTTCAGCCCGTGGGTCTCTCTCCTCACTCTTAATAATTCTTGAACTCAGTAGCTGTTTCCAGACAGTTTTGACAGAGAGACAGAGGTCTCAGAAGTAATTATGTTTTTACCGGTTTTATAAAAACGGGCGGTTGGGTAGATGAGAAGTGGGAGTATGAACACTTGCAAATTCACCCCTGGCTTATGTCTGATCCCTCTGGCTTTTGGCATCACTGAACATGCCAGCCCAAGGATCACTGCCAACATGTTCTGTGGGAAGTCTTTGCATGTATTTGTGACGTTAATGGAAAGTTGTTGTGTAATTTGGCAAACAAAAATAATATCAGAGGACACAAATGGCAAGAAATGGAGGCTTTGTCACATCTGATGCTCGTGGAATTACTTATTCTGCATGAGTGAAAGATCACTTTGCAGCCAACATTAGAAAATTTATATCTATTCATGAGTTCATCTCTAGTCTGTGAAGCTGTTAGTCAAATTGTAGGCCAAGGGAAAGGTTTCTTAGCAGATGTATTATGCCAGTAACATGATTTGATCGGTGCTGAAATACTAGGCAGGCCAAAAGTACAGTGAAGGTGTAAAATAAGGGGCCTCTGCATTGCTAACAGTGGATTCAAATACAAGGGGTTATTAACTGGTATGCCCTGAACTGGGATGTGTCACTATTCTATTGCTCCTACATTTGCTGTATATAATTATAAGCATTGATGCTCTAATGATGTGTTTTACAGATGGGTTATTTATGACACCATACATCAGGAGAATGAAACCCTTTAGACGATCTAACTGTAAATATTTCCCAAGCAGCAACATTCTGATGATACTTATTAGAAGATTTGATTCTGCTCAGGATGGGGATTGGACATTTCTGTGAGCAACGAAGCCATCTTTTTCTACACAGAGACCCAAAATTACTTAGAGTTCCATAAAGAAGCATCCCCTCTATTATCCCCACAGTAAGACATGTAAGCAAAATTGTATTACTATGTAGTGAGCTATTTATTCTTACAATTTGAAAGAAAGGTGCCTTAGATTCCCTAAAGGATCTCCAAACCTGTTTGTTACTAGATTGCAAGTTGTTTTTTGCCTACAGCTCTTATTGAAAGTCATGTCTGCTATGAAATACAGGTATCCTTCCGACTTTACCCTGTTTCGCTACAAATCTCCGAAGCTGTGAAATGAGGAAAGCTGGAAGAGAAATGCTTTATAGCATTATGAATTTGCTGACATAAATACTTACTAATCAGAGTGATAAATTTCTGTCTGATCCAAGCAGCAAAACAAAATAAAAAGGACGTATTTCTGCCAGCATATATCAAAACCCCCTGAGCTGTGCTCCTCTGTCAGACTTCATAAATACTGAACCTGTCATCCCAATTCAGCTGCAACACTACAAACCAGACAGTAGGAAAGTATTTATTTGATATGATTATGTTATAAACTTCATGTCTGATTCTTCTCTCCCTCATAAAATGGAATATTAGATTAGATGTTACCATGTGTGCATTTTAATCAGCCTTCCTTTCACTGACTTCTTTTTGATCGATGAGAGAACAATTTTGCTTATTGTACTTGAGCCAAGAGAAAGCTAATTATATTCATTTCTGAAAATGTGATGTTATAAAAATTGAGAAAAATGGCTCCAAAGAAAATACAGAACTTGGAAAAATGATTATTTCTATTATTAGCAACGAGATACATTCTCTCTGCTGTAATTGTAGGGATACTTGAAATAATCTGGCTTCTTGTCACCATTGTGGAAGGCAAAGAGAAAGTGAAAAGTACCGAATAACTGCCCTTGAGACAGATGTACTGCATCTCTACTAGCATCACAACCCATATTTTAGCTACTTGACTCCAGGTAGTCTGGGAGGGAGATCCTCAGAGAGAAGAGAGACAGACAGTTAAAAGGCCCTTCCCCTCATTCACCTCCTTTTATCTCTTCCCTTGTGTCTTTTTTTATCTATCTATCTATCTATCTATCTATCTATCTATCTATCTATCTATCTATATATCTATCTATCTCATCCATCCCCTGGCAGTAGGGCGGCACGCTAATCATCAAATACCTGGTACAGCCAGGGCTGTCATTGGGGAGTAATTAATGCTGGTGCCAAATGCCCGTTCCGCGGTTTATCAGACAGTGTGTGGTTCTGTGCGAATACATAGGAACTCATACATATGTGAGGATCAAGAAAAGTGACTAAAGGTACTTTTATTTCCCATGCTCTGTAACGAGACAGTAAACATCTGACATATTCATGTTGCTCCAGTTCAGACCTTTATCTCTTCCAAAGAGATGTTATTATGCTAAGGTTCTTAGAACTACTTCTTTATGTGGGTATCTTCTGAATATAATTTCATGTTTGCAATTGGGCTTCATAATAGTCGAACATTTTTTGTTTTGCTCTCTTTCTAGAAGTTTTTTTCCATGTACCCTTCTGGAGAAAGGCCACGGCATTATAGTGAAGCAAACAGTCAAAGACATTTAAATCAATTTCTAGATTAATGCAAGCAAATGTCAAGGTGACAGCTTGCTGGTTTTTACAGTTTCATCTTGAAATGTTGAACTATGCATTTAATCTATTTATTATGTGTTCCTGAGGCAGCTTTTAATTTACTACCAGCAATGCAAATGGTGCTTTCTCAAATATGTAGGCAATATGCGTCCTGTTGAACAGCAAACTGAAGTTAGAGGAACAATAAGAAAATATTTGTAAGTGTGTGAGAAGTAGATGCTAGAAAGACAAGGTCAATTTTTCTCAGGAGAAAAACATGCTGTGGACATTTTGTTGAATGTGAAAATTGTGGAGAGCAAAGGTCGTTTATACGACAGTTTTCCTGTAAGTAGGAGTGTCCCCTCTAATGCAATGGTGTATATTCCACATCGTCAAACTACTTTACAAGGTTGCTTCACTGTCACCAAGAAATTTTCTTAAAAAACCTCACCAAATAAAATCTGAAGAATATAAATACTTGTTTTCCTTATTTGTCATGATGAATATTTCACTTTATGTATCTTAAATGCAATTTGTTTAGAAAATTGCCCTGATTTCATTTGCTAGAAGTGAGGTAAGACTTCCAAGCAGAAACAGTATTTTTCATTTCAGTCAACTGAACTTTTAAAAAAGCATTTTTTCCAGCAAAATTTATTTTTGATTTGCTAGAAGTATTTTGAAAATGATTGCTTGAAAATGTGTACTTGTAAAAAGCTCCTTTTTGCTATTTTGTATGATGGCATTGCTGATCATATTCTCTACAAAAGTATCTGTAACAGAAACACAGTCCATATACTACGATGCCTTTGTACCATGAGGAGTATCCAGTGGCCACACGTACAGTCTGGACGATGTCATGGCTGGAACAACAAGTTTTTCCTATAAAGATTCCATTTACACAAATGAAAATTACACGTATCCCTGTACAGTGTAATTATTTTATATTATATAAATAAAGCTTTATTCAAATAGGTTTAAGGGCAAGTATGTGTGACAGCTTCCCACAATTTAGTTCCTAAGAACGAGTAAGTACTGAATTACCACACTCCTACTGGCTATAATCTAATGCTCATTAAAAATGTTTTAAAGGGAAGAAACAACAAAAAGATTCTGTTTTTTACAGAAGGATTATTAAAATACATGCCACACAGGACACATCATCTTCTCCACAGTAAGTGCAAAATGTTAATTAGCGACTTAATGTCAGTGGCCACAGCCACGGTGCACCCTGATTTGGTCAGTGTCACGTTGGGTGTTAGGAGCTCGTCAGAGTAGTCAAGTCAACCATCGGCACAGGTTTTGATGTATTTCAAAGTGACCCTGCTGACTGGGTGTAGAAAAGGGGAAAGACAAACTGAACAGAGGTAATTGTCAGAAACGCAGGTGCCTTGGCAGAGGGGAAGGAAAAGAAGGGCGCGTGGGATTTTGAACACGTTGCATACACAGCAGAGCAGGGCTATGCTGCTTGGCGCTCCTACCTCCCCTGCCAGGGTTCAAACGGAGGAAGAGTCTTTATGAGGATAAAAGGAAATCAATATGTGAGAATTAAACTGAAGCAATTGTGCTTTCTTTCAATTACTTTTCAATTGTGTGAGTAAAATGGCCAACATAATGCCTTACACTCAAAGCATCATTTAAATGAATGCGTTAAAAAGAAATACTTGAAGCAGGTTATGAGAAGGTGGGAAGTGCCTGCCTTTTGCTCTTTTGGACGAAAGCTGTGTGGAGGCAGAGCACATGTGCAAGCCTCTGCATCGGGAGGGGAGAGATAGCAAGTGATGCTGATTTGGGGGTTTAGAGGAATTAATTAGACACAGAAGGAGACAGGCATCTGTAGCTGTGGCAGGGTTTGGTAACTTGTCTGGCAGTGCTGGTGCTGCAGTGCTGCTCCCCAGATCGTGGCCAGTACATGCTTGAAGCTGCCTGTCCTGCACTCAAGAGTTCAAGGCTGCTGGTGCCACCTCCTGCCTGTGCCCCAGCTCCCCAGCTGGCTGCGGGACGACTGCTGTGCTGCAGGGTAGTGTGGCACAGTCCAGAGTGCTGGCACCCCAAGATTTCACTTTTCAAGCTTGTGGGCCTTTGAGCTGGTGTTGCAATGCTTGTGCAAAAGGCCACAGGTGGAGAAGCTGGAAACGCAATATGAGATAGAGAAATGGATGACGAGGATGAGGAGTGTTCCTGGGAAAGCTGACCCAGTGGACAAGCCGATCCTCAGAAGAGGGCTCACAGCTGACCATCCTGAATGGACGAAGGGACTCTTCTCTGGCCAGACAGCCAGGACCGCCTGATCTGACATCCCAGCACTTGGGCTCTCTGGGCTGATTTCCTCTTGTCGCCTCATGGCTGGCCTCAAGGTGACACACTTGTGCATTTGCAGGAGCTGTATTTCCTCTGACCTGAGCTTGGATGGAGTTCCTGGCTCAGCTTGTGACCAGCACCTGGGACGTCCCTGCATTTTAGTATTTCAGAGGTGACATGTTGGGGTCTGTTCTACTTCCTTGCTGTCTTAGCTCCCTCCCTGTCCAGACAACAGGTTGTGTTGGGTTTGCAGGGCAAGGTTTTGGTAGCGGTGGGGTTACAGGGGTGGCTTCTGTGAGAAGCTGCTAGAAGCTTCCCCCATGTCTGACAGAGCCAATGCCAGCCAGCTCCAAGATGGTCCCACCACTGGCCAAGACCAAGACCATCAGTGACAGTGGCAGTGCCTCTGTGATAACATATTTAAGAAGGAGGGGAAAAAAACCCTGTGCAATTGCAGCTGGAGAGAGGAATGAAAATATGTGAGAGCAACAACTCTGCAGACACCAAAGTCAGGAGGAGGTGCTTTGGATGCCATAGCAGAGATTCCCCTGCAGCCCATGGAGGTCCACAGAGGAGCAGATCTCCACTTGCAGCCCGCAGAGGACCCCACGCCGGAGCAGGTGGATGCCCAAAGGAGGCTGTGACCCCGTAGGAAACCCGCACTGGAGCAGGCTCCTGGCAGGACTTGTGGCCCCGTGGAGAGAGGAGCCCACGCTGAAGCACGTTTTCTGGCAGGGCTTGTGAACCCGTGGAAGGGATCCACACTGGAGCAGTCTGTTCCTGAGGGACCCACGCTGGAGCAGTTCGTGAAGAACTGCAGCTCGCGGGAAGGACTCATGTCGGAGAAGTTAATGAGGGCCTGTTGGCCGGGGGATGGACCCCAAGCTGAAGCAGGGGAAGTGTGTGAGGAGCCGTCCCCTGTAAGGAAGACGAAGCGGCAGAGACAACGTGTGGTGAACTGACCGCAACCTCCATTCCGCATCTCCCTGTGCTGCTGGGAGGAAGGAGGTAAAGACATCAGGAGTGAAGTTAAGCCTGGAAAGAAGGGAGGGGTGGGGGGAAGGTATTTGTAAGATTTGGTTTTAGTTCTCATTATTATGTTCTGATTTGATTGGCAATAAATTACATTAATTTTCCCTAAGTCTATTTTGCCAGTGACAGTAATAGGTGAGTGATCTCTCCTTGCCCTCATCTTGATCCACGAGCCTTTCATTATATTTTCTCTTCCCTGTCCAGCTGAGGAGGCGAGTGATAGAGTGGCCAGGGCCAACCCACCACACAGGTGTGTGCAAATCCCTTGTTTAGCTGCTCCACTCTCCCAAATGCTTTTTGGGAGAGATAATGCAAAATTATGCATTCCACCCTGCTGTAGAGGATTGCAGAAGGTGTAGATTTAAGAGTTGGTTTCAACAACCCCCAAAACAATGCGTTGGTCCATTGTGAAAATCCAACCACAGTGGGTCCCTCAGTTGAGGCACCTTTTCTTCCCATGCATGATGCCCTAATCCTTTGCCAGGAAGGCAGAAACTTTTGAGTTAGGTACCAGTTAATCCTGCTAGTACCAAGCTCCTGGGCAATGAGGCACCATCTTGCCATCCAAATTGGGAAAGCAGCAGGACCCTCTAACTCATACAGACGAGAGAGCGAGCTAGCTTTTCCTCATTTCCTTTTATTTCAACCCCTTCCAGGTGGAAGGAAATAAAGAAGAGCAAAATTCAAATATTTCCATCCTCCTCTGCCCTTAGTGCTAAAATAAATAGAAAAATAAATTCTTGATAACTAAGCAGAGCTCCAAAATGGCTCTGGCAAGTCATTACAGTATGTAGATTTGTTTTCTTTATACACAAAACCAGAATCAAAATCCCATATAAGCTCCTTTTGGCAGTATCTGAAATTGCGTGCCTGATCTTTTTATGCAGCAATACCTCACTGAAAATGCTCCTGCAATTTAAATGTTGTGTGAAGCATTTACTGTTCATACTCTATGCAAAGGTCTGAGGGAGGAAACAGGAATTTTTTTTATTGCAGTCATTAATGTAACTGTCTTCAGCTAAGCAAAACAGTACAGTATTCCTGGTTATACAGGGGCCTCAAACTGTATTTTTTTATGGGCACATATAAACTGGCCCATAATAGCTTATCAATAAACCTCAATTACACTCAGGAAAATACTAAAAGCAAAGCTCAAGTCCACGGGCATATTAGGGCTGTGTGGAATAGCGATATCCATCTGGCATTTTTCAGTGACTTCTAGTCAATTACTACATTTCATCATATGTAATCCTCTTTTATCTTCTGTTCCTGCTGCTTCAGTAATTCTCACTCTGCTACATCTGTGGCTTTACTGTGAATTTTTATCACCTATGGGTAAGCGCATTTTTTTTTTTCCACTACCAGTTCTGCTGTACCTGCCTGGGAAAATAACCGCAAAAAAAAGGAAGAAAAAAAGAAAGATTTAATTGCAAGAGAAATGCAACACAGACCTAAAGACTGCCAGGTAAGGATGTAAAATAAACCTATTCAGGCAGCTAATAATGAGCATTGCAAAGGTAACTTTCCAATCAGAACACGAATTGTTGAAAACATGGTGTAGGTTGAAATGTCTAGTGTGACATGTATTTTTAACAACCTGCTATGGCTTGATCATATCTGTGACAACTCATTAAAAAGAGCATTCTAAAATAAGTCATAATTTTTATATTTCTTGGAGAAGGAAGCTCTGCCTGTCATGTCCTTATGATGAACATTAAATCCAGAGATAGATTCTCTCTGTGTGTTGACAAATACAAGGTCAAAAGCTGCAGCAGAACAGTTCGTCTTACAGCACTAGTACTCTGTGCTAGTCTAATCACATGTGAAAGCCTACAAAGGCTCCCACTGATTTGTGTGCAGATGGAGAGGGTGCAAGGGAAAACCTGCTCATTTCAGAGTCTTGTGCAAAGGGCAGGCATCACATAAACTTGTATACCAGGAGAAGCAGAGGGACTGCTCTCTCAGGGCTTCAGGCAGAGAGACCTGGTTTGATCTCTACGGGAATATTGACAGATGCACACAGTTACCCCAAATGCAGGGGATACTTCTGGATAGGTAATGAGCTGAAAGAGTCAAAACGAGAATAGAGCTAGAGAGGAAAAGGATAGATAGAGTAGCGAGAAATGCGTGAGATGGACCTGCCCTCTACCTCTTCTGCACCCTTGCAAGCACTCATTTGCATGACATTTTCAGGCGATCGACACCCCTCCCATGGACAGGCAAATGATAATTTCACCCTGTGGCATGGTCTGTTTCTACAAAGATGGCTTTCCTTCCTACGTACACATTCCCAAGGGGCACGGAGCAGAATTGCTTGGCCACTTTTTGGTTGGAAGTGATTTTGCTGAAGACGAGATAAAAAAGAAACCAGGATTCAGCTTGTTTAGCCAAGTGAAACAGAGGCTGATTGCTCCCTCAAAGTACCTCAGGGAAACAGGACTATGTAAGGCAGAAGACAAGGTATAGAACAGAACTAAGTAATATAAGCAGACTAGCACTATATACCATCTGCAAATTAGTAGGTTTCTAAGCAGAGGAAGAATGAGGCTCTAGAGCTGCTTCCCAGCAGGAACAAGGGCTGCAAGAGGCCTGAGTAGATTCAAGATAGAGCACCATCAGCTGAAGAAAAGGATAAAGTGACACGATTGAAAAAGGCAGCAGGAAACAGGATCTGATGGTGTGGGAGTTTCCTTCCAGGTCTGTACTCCTATGAAACATGTTTTTTTGCTTTAAAAACAAACAGAACCAGATGAACTATTTGCCCTTGTCTACTTTCTCCAGTTGGAATGAAAATACCAGTGAGAACTACAAATGAGAACTGGTTAAAAATGCATATATTACACCCTTTTTTATAACCCTTTCCAGTTCCAGAGAGGTGGATTCAGGGACAGGCAAGCCTCCTCTCCCCTCCCCCTGGCAGACAAACCTGACAAAGGGACACTGCTGCCCCAAGGGCGATGGTGCAGCAGTACATTTGGTGTATTCGGAGCTGTTAAAGGTCTAGAAAAACCACTTCTCCTACATCCCTAGAAATCCCTCTGAAGAAGTAAATCTACGCCTCTGTTACGATTTGCTTGGACCTGGAAGCAAACATCACCCCTGTGTCGTGGATCGGATGCTAGAATCGGACGCTGATGAGAAGGATGCCATTGCTTCCCAGATTGACTAGCTGCTTGGATGCGTGCATTCAAATGTCATTCAGTTCCTACAGTAAGCAAAATATGCAGCTGCCATGAGAGAACCGTAGGACGCTTTACGTCCTGGTTATAAAACTTGTAATGTATTATTTACTCAGCACTGACAGCTTTCTCTGCGATGTGCACGCAAAGCAGCGCACTCTCTGCCTGTGGAAGCTTTTGATCTCGGGGATTAAAAATCAGGCACAATCCAAAGGTTTAGGAGACACAGTCTGAATCTGGATTACTGGCTGAGTGCACCCAGCACCCTCACCCACTGTTGTCTGGACAGTGCGCCTCCTTTTCAATGCAATTTTTTCCTTTTCTGTGGAAACAGAGATGGCTCTTGACCTTTCTGGAGTTGGGATACTGGAGTAGGACATGTACCTAAGAACAAGGAAACGGTCCAGCCTCTTAATCTACACATAGTCTTAAGCAGCTTTATATCCAGCGAGGGCAGAAATTCCTGGAAGAACTAAATCACTGTGTTGGGTCTGTGTGGCAGGGCTTTGGTAACAGGGGAAGGGGCCACACGGGCGGGTGACCCCTGTAAGAAGCTGCTTGAAGCTCCCCCAGCTCCAAGTCGGCCCTGCCTTGGGGTAAGCCTGGGCCATTTAGAGGAAATAGATGTGCCACTGTGATAACGAGGGGACGGGACAGAGAAATGGGTCATTGAGACCTGCAGCAGAGGGAGGAGGAAGGTGTGAGGAAAATACCTATGCGGGTACCTGGAGTTGGTTAGGATGGAGGGGGAGGAGGAGGCTGAAGTAGAGATTCCCCTACAACCCATGGTGAGAGGGCAGGCTGTGCCCCGGCAGCCGATGGAGGATCGCGGTGGAGCAGCCCATGAGGGACCATGGCAAGGAAAAGAGGGACCGGCAACCTGTGAAGGACCACGGTGGAGCTGAGAGGGACCTGCAGCCCGTGGAGGACCCCACGCCAGGGGAGGTGCCTTCTCCCGAAGGAGACCATGGCTCTGTGGGCAGCCCGCGCTGGGTCGGTGCGTTACCGAGGGGCTGCACCATGGGGAAAGGACTCACATTGGAGGGGTTAATGAGGGATCGTCTGCCATGGGAGAGACCCCGTGCTGGAGCAGGAGAGTCTTGTGAGGAGCCCTCCCCGCCTGAGGAAGAAGGAGCGGCAGAGACAATCTCTGGTGAACTGACTGCACCCCCCATTCCCTGTCCCCATGTGCTGCTGAGGGGGGAGGAGGGAGAGACATTGGGTGCGAGGGGACTCGAGCCTGGGAAGGAGGGAGGGGTGGGGGGAAGGGTATTTATTTCTGTTTTAAGATCTGGCTTTTCGTGTCTCCTTATCCTACTCTGCTTTAATTGATAACCAATTAAAATTATTTTTTTTTTCCCAAGATGAATCTGTTTTGGCCTGTGCCCATAACTGGTGAGTGAACCCTCCCTGTCCTTGACTCGACCCACCAGGTTTCGTTACATTTTCTCCTAATCCTGGTGTGGGGGGACAAGTGAGCGAGCGGCTGCATGGTTGTTTGTTGCCATCTGGGCCTAAACCATGACAATCAGTAATTCAGAGCTTGCACGTAACTTTTTGAACATATATTCCAGTGCTCCTGTGTATTTTTTCCTCAGCAGGTCTAGTTACCTGAGAAGAGAATAACAGTGACACACACTTAAACTACCTGCCTCAAAGATTGCTTGGGTACCTTCACAACATGGTATCATGACATTTGGACATATCCAAGTTCACTGTCTCCAAATAGCATGAAAACCATTTGGCACAGAGAGTGGAGAGTGTCTAGAGTTAGCCAACAGTAAATGTTAAGAGCAGGGATATCTGAACCCCATGTTTCTTCAAAATCTTAACTGCTACTTTTTATCTTCTGTGGCACCTTGTTTAGTACAAGAGCATTTGACCAGTGCTTAACCCAGACTAAGGCTGAAGGTGCTCCTCAGCTAGGGGAATGTCAGGTCTATACCACCCAGCTGGCAAAATGAAGGCCTCAGCACTGCGGTAGAAGTTCTCTCCAGTGGTTCTGGATGGGGTGCACTGCTGACCAGGCAGGCTTGATAATTTCTAAAGACTGTGACAGGATTCAGGATGCAGGGACTGAAGGAGGATGGCCATTCTGTGTACGGAGAGCAGAGGATAAAAGATGTGGAAAAGGAAGAAGGGAAGAGGTTGAAATAACTGACAGAGCATGGAGACCAGAGGACAGAGAAAAAAAGCAGAAAATGAAAGGAGCTACAAGCAACTTGTATGCTGAATCTGAAGAAGAAAAGTGAGAAAAAGCTAGTGAGCACCAATCTTTTACTGAGTGTATGTTTCGGGCGTCATAGATGAAGGTTACTGGGTCAGCAGGAATGGGATTCAGCTCAACTATAAAGACACCCAAATTCAGGTGTCTGTCAGTCCTACACGTGAGCCGTGAGTACAAGCCCCCGCTATAGTCAGTGGAGGTCTATAGTCAGTGGTTAGTTGCCTATGTGTGAGTGATTAGTGCTTTCTAAGATGGCATAAAGTATACAAGATACTTCTCTGCAGATAGCAGGTGTGTCATACAACTTACTGCATCTTACGAGTCTGCTCCATGACAAACAGGATCTTCCACAGTACCTCAAAATGATATCAGATGCCTAAGTGTAAGCAACAAAATCATGCACCTAGTTGATAGAGTCTGAGAGATCCAAAGACCTATTCGTCTAATCCTTGCAAATAATGCTGAATGGCTGTCTGGACATCAGTGCCTCAGTTGAAGAGGAACTCAATCCATTGCATGAACATAAGCATCCCCAGTACCCTGGGGGATCTCTCCTGAGATCACTGGTGGTGCTCAGCAGGCTGTGTCTTGCCTCTCCCTACTCTGGTTGCTCTCCAAGTTCTGACTGCAGAACAGTCTCCAGGTCTGGCTGCTTTCACCGTTGTCAGGCAGTATTTCCAATAATTATGCAGTTGCAACCCTCTGCCATACAACACAACTAATCTTTATGAAGCTGTAGTTCATAAAGTAGTAGGACTCGCTGGTGTCCATTAGCAGCTGCTGATTAATGTAATTATCTTTATTTTGGCCACCCTTGAACTTTAATTATGAAATTAGAGGTTGTTTAAAATGCCACAGTCAGACAGCCCACTGTTCCAGGTTTAAGTGATTAAATGCTCCCTGGCCTTCACTATCTGAGCTGGCTTCCCAACCAGTGTCAGGTCAGGTCAGATGAGCACGAGTATAAAGCAGTACAAAACTTGGTGCTCTGATTTCACAGTTTTTGCTTTATTATTTTAGGCCCAAATTCTTCCTTGTAACATATTAGGGACCAGAACCACAAAACAAGAAAAATCAGCTACCTTTTTAAAAGATAACACATCTTCAGTGAAGATCTCCATTCCCTTGTTCTTTTCCACACTCAATGGAACTCTGCACATCATATCTTTCTTTCCTTCTAGGAAGCGGAGATAGATGTGGTCCTAGCTGAAGAGGACACTTCTCATTTTATTGAAGGCATGAATAAAGTAAGAACGACAAGCAAATGCCTAGAGTCTTCTACGGAAATCAAACCTTTGGAGTCATAGTTGTGAAAAGTGTGGGGTGACCTGAGACAGGCTGCAAGTGAAAGCTAATGGCAGGGGATGGGGATTAAAGGCATCTAAGTTGCAGAGTCCAAGCTTATTTCTGCCACCCTTTTTTTAGTTTTATACACACTGCAGCAGCAATACTATGCTGACTATAGTTTTGATTTTGCAAAACCTTTTGACGCAGCTTTTGCAAAACCAAGCCAAAATAGTATGAACCTGGGTTTGCATTTATCCAAGATAGCAACGACTGAGTCAGGAAGGGAGAGGAGTATTGGGATGAAAAAGTTAATGTTCTTTTGGTTGATAGCCCCACTAAACCTCACAAATATGAGTAACGTTTCTAATGCTTCTGCCTGATTTTCAGACTAGTCAGAAAGCCAGGCACCTTGTTTTCCTCAGTTTTGCATTTAATAAAGCTTGTGTACATCTGTTAGAGGTCTTGATTCAGTCAAACTTAGACATATGGCTAAGCAAAGTTAATGAGACTGTTTGCAGGCTTACAGTTAAGCATGTGGCTGGGAACTTTGCTGAGTCAGGGCCATATTGACTCACAAGGCAAGGTGGCACATAGATTGATATTTAGTGTTTAGAGGCAGAAATAATTGCCTGATTTTTTTTTTCATTTTTTTCTTTTAATACATCCCTTTTATTGGTGATATGCAAAACTATACTATAAGCATAAATACAAAAAAAAAAAGACACATCAAAGGAAGGGCTTCTTCAGGTACATCAGTAGCAAAAGGAAGACTAGGGAAGATGTGGGCCTGCTGCTGAGTGAGGTAGGTGCCCTGGTGATGGAAGATAGAGAGAAGGTGGAGTTACTGAATGTCTTGTTGGCGTCAGTCTTTACTGCTAAGGCCAGCCCTCAGGATTCCCAGACCCTAGAGGAAAGAGAAAGTCTGGAGAAAGGAAGACTTTCCCTTGGTCAAGGAAGATTGGGTTAGAGATTATTTAGGCAAACTGGACGTCCACAAATCCATGGGCCTTGACTGGATGCATCCATGAGCACTGAGGGAGCTGGTAGATGTTATTGCTAAACCACTCTCCATCATCTTTGAAAAGTTGTGGAGAACGGGAGAGGTGCCTGAGGACTGGAGGAAATCCAATGTCACTCCAGTCTTCAAAAAGTCCAAGAACGAGGACCCGGGAAACTGTAAGACAGTCAGCTTCACCTCCATCCCTGGAAAGATGATGGAACAGCTCATTCTGGAAGTCATCTCTAAGCACGTGAAGGAAAAGAAGGCTAACAGGAGTAGTCGACATGGTTTCACCAAGGGGAAATCCTGCTTGACCAATCTGATAGCAGCCTATGATGGCATGACTGGCTGGGTAGATGAGGGGAGAGCAGTGGATGTTTCTACCTCGACTTCAGCAAGGCTTTTGACACTGTCTCCCACTCTCCTGGAGTACTGTGTCCACTTCTGGGCTCCCCAGTACAAGAGAGATAGGGAACTACTGGAGAGAGTCCAGCAGGGAGCTGCAAAGATGATTAGGGGACCGGGGCGTCTCATGAGGAAAGGCTGAGAGACCTGCATCTGTTTAGCCTGGAGAAGACTGAAAGGAGATCTGATCAATGCTTATCAATATCTAAAGTGCATGTGTCAAGAGGATGGGGCCAGGCTCTTTTCAGTGGTGCCCAGCGACAGGACAAGGGGCAATGGGCATGACCTGGAGCACAGGAAGATTCATCTGAACATGAGGAAGAACTTTACTGTGAGGGTGACAGAGCCCTGGCACAGGCTGCCCAGAGAGGCTGTGGAGTCTCCTTCTCTGGATAGATTTAAACCCCACCTGGGTGTTTTCCTGTGCAACCTGCTCTAGGGGCACCTGCTTTATCAGGGGGGTTGGACTAGATGATCTTCAAAGGGCCCTTCCAAACTCTACCATTCTGTGATTCTGTGAAATCCTGACAAGTTATACCAAAAGATGAATAAAACCAGGGCAATTTAATCTGAAACTCTACAGAACTGCCATTTGTTCTCTGTTTCCTCTGAAAGTTTACTTTCCATATCATAACTTTCAGAGGTGACAATCAAAAATGTGATGTCTTATAATGTGTGTAATAAGAGATTTTTTAAGTTTACAGTGTGTGCACACTGAATCAGTGCAGCGTGGCTGACTCGACATGAACCAACAGCCATATGGTTGTTGTTTTCAGAGCTCATACTGGACATGAGGATGCAATTATTTATTCTCAGAGACATAAGGAGCGGTGAAGAAAGCATGTTAAAAAAAGTGAGAGAAGCAAAGAATAAGCAACAGGTCAATTTTGAAGTGAGCATATTGGGATAAAAATTTTAGCTCATCTAAAATAAAGAAAACAGGAGTGGGAGAAAGTGATAGCAGAGTAGGGAGTTGAGACTGGGAGCCTTCAGATGCCCCTGTAGTAGTATCTCTGTCAGAGGAGTGACTGCTACAGGAGAGCAAGGCTATGAGTCTTTGAATTATGGACATGAAACCGTGACAAGGGAGAGTTCTAATTGTCTGTATAGCTCTTAAGAAGTGTTCCTGGTGCAATAATCCTCTATAAGAAGGGCTAGGGTTGCAGCCCAAAGGGACGGCTGGCGAGGGAGTGTTGGTGCCACTCTGCAGCCCTTCCATGTGCAGAGGCACCTGGGGAGGTCAGGTGCGGTGACTGCACTTGGCCAGTCTGAAGGAGTCTGCTGCCACTCGTTTGTGTGCCTGATTCGAACAACAATTTCCAAATCTGTAACCACATCTCAGAAGGGTTGTGCGTGCATGGTGGATGGAGGAGGGGATTGCACTCTGGGCAATGGAGACTTTGAAGAGGACCAAACGAGCAGTGGTAGACCTGTTTATGAATTGGGGAAGTTTTTGGTGGGACTGTCTGACTCTGGACAACAAAAACGTCTGTGATTTAAAATGGAGAACCCCAGTACTCAGACCTGGCTGTAGAGCACTGTGGCATTTGGGTTTTGGAAGACTTATGGTACTGAGCCAGTCTGTGCGTCAGGTCTGACAGCATCATGCTGTGCCACTGCTATTTGTCTTGGCACCAGGACATGCGCATGGCAGGGGAAGTACAGCATTGGTGCCTTGCTGGGGAGAAGGCCCTTTTCCTCCTTGGTCTGGTTCCTGTCAGCACTTTAATCTCCTCTCCTCAGCTCAGCCTGACTGGGAATCCTCACCCACTGAGGAGACGAGGGAGAAGGCAAGCTGTTGTACCCAAGGGGCATTACAGCAGTAAGTCTCGATCGAAGCATTTTATTTGCTGGGTCTTTTATATGTGTGAGTGTGTTGGAGCGTGACAGAAAGCAGGAAACATAGCCTTAGAATTTTCTATCGAAAAGCAGTCACATTTTAAGTTTTTTGGCAGGTCTTGTTGGTATAACAAACTGAACATGAGCTCCCACTGAGATGTGTTGGCTGAGAGCGTGGCTGAGAGCCAAGGAGGTGTAAACAGCAGGGTGTCAGGCAGGAGCAGGAGGTTGTATTGCCCCCTGTACAGAACCAGCAAGATGGTTTGCAGAATACTGTGCCCCATGCTGGTGCCAGGCTTAAAAGGGGGGGGAAAAAAAAGAGATGATAAGAACGGGATAGATTTTAGAAAGCATGATTTTAGAAATCTATAGGGATTTTAGAAAGCAACAGCAATGACTACAAGTATGGAAAATATACTCTGCCAAAAGGGTCTTGTGGAAGCAGCCCCTTTAGACTGTAAAAAAAAAAAAAAAAAGAGAAGAGCCTAAGCTGAGCTGAGAGCAGCCTTTGAACACCCCTAGAGAGGGTGAGAGTATCTGACACTAGAGAAGTTGTTAACCCCATGGAAGAAGCAAGAGCTCACGTATGTGTTGGGACTACCAACTGAAGCTTGACATTTTGGGGTGGGTTCGCAGTTTTAAATAGCAAAGGTAATTAATCACTGGAGCGATTTGCCAAGGGATGTAGCTTTAATTCAAAACTGAATTGGCTTCAAAAATATATTATTTAAGTCAGCCAGGAATTAGCCTACTGTTTTGTAGGAATTTAACCCATATAATCACAGCAGCCCCTATGGCCTTAAAATCTATTAAACTATTGTTTTTTAAAATCAACTCCAGTTATCTTCCCTCAAATAGTTTAGTTGGTAATCCAATCACATCAGCCATCTTACGGGGATTATTCATAATTATGGAACATATTGTCATCTCAAGGGAAGAAAGATAGAAGCAGTGATTTCTCTCCATTGTTTAAATAAGTCTGAGCTCTAGTAGAGGGTAATGCATAAGAAATGGCAGCTGTGTTCAGTGAGGTCAGTCTAAAAGGAGGCATGGTAGAGCAACAGCTTTAGGAAAACTAAAATTAAATTCAGAGGAGACTCTAGGTTAATAAAGTTTATTTCAGAGGGAAGGCAGCGAGAGCATTTATTGCCCTGGCCAAAATGCACATTGCACGTTCTGACTTAAAAAAAATGAAAGCAACAATACAAAACAAGCCAAGCCAAAAGAAAGCAAAACCAATTTATTCATTCTTTATGTAGAACAGACGCTATGGACAAAGATGAGCAATATCACAAAACAGTCATGGCAAAAATGACACACTTCATAGATATGAATGCACGAAGAAAGTAGTTTAGGTCATAGGAAATAGAGTTAAAAATAATTTGAGCTATTTCAGAAGTGGATATAAGTAATGAAAAAATGTCAGCCTATGAACTCTGCATTTGCAGTTAGGGAGTAGGGAATAGCATAATGTGAATATGTGAATAATTGAGATACTACAGACACTTGTGGAAGCAGGGGGGGAGGGGGGAAAAGCTGAAAGGTGTTGTTAGATGTGAGTCTGAATTTGACCGACTTTTTAGCAACAAACACAAACCCTGCCATTTTCATGACATGCTTAACATTTCGTGTCTGATGCTGAGTTGTACACTGAGCTTAACAATAATATGCATATGAACTGGAGGAATGAAACAAACTATGTGAAAATCACATCTACTTGGCATTTGCTTGTCTTATAATCACTCGGTCCAGCTTCCTGTACTCAGATCCTTGTTTACCATTCCCCAACAAGTTCATGTTTTCTGTTTGAACTGTACAAACCTTTTAGGAAAAAAACAAACAAAACCAACCCCTCCTCCCACACCTCAGCCAGCTGTAAGACTAGCGGTTCAGGTGACTCAAACCATTCCTTCTGCAGAGTAATACACAGCCTTTGCATTGCTTTGCAAATGCATTTGCAAAGCAATACTAATTTCTTTAGTAGGTCACGTAGCTTATTGATGCTGTGAGTTGCGCTCACACGGTTAGTCATTTTGGTATCAGCGAGATTCCTTGAATGTATAATATCTACTCAGTGGGACTGAGGCTTCCAAAATGGGACTCGGAGAATATAAATGGCTTGTGCCCTGAAGCAATAGCTGCAATGCCCTGGTGTGGATTTGCAAAGTGTGACAGAGACGTTAAATGAGGGACACAAAAAAATTAATTATGCAGACAACTGAAATTGCTAAGGATTCCTTCCTTTAGGGGACATCATTCTTTCTGTTACCACAGGCTCATGATTATTTATTTCAGCTCATAATTTTCCGTCACAAAAGTGTGGAGACACAAATCTGTGCCAAAGGGAGATGGCTTTTGAATGAGAATTGGAAGCATCCTCAGAAAGCAGGGGGATATGTGTTTAAAATGTGACTTGACGGGCAAAGATAGGAGAGACTGCTTGGAGGATCAAGCCTAGTCCCTTATGGGGGGCAGGGAGGGTGGACAACGCTGAACATACTCTGGATGTTTTTAAACAACAGTGCAAGGGTGAGTTGTGCCATGTCCTGCCTCCCCAGTCTCACACTGGTAAAGCTGCATGTGACCTTTTCTATTTTCAGGGATCCAGCTTCCCTTCCTGTAGAAACCAGGCATGGGGACAGGAGAGATGGTGTTTATTCAGGTTTCGGTTGCAACCTCCAACATGGAGCATGACCAGAGTGCACACCTTGAGCAGGGCATTGAAATGTGCTTCCCCATCCCAGGAGGAAAATGCAGCAGTTGTTTCCTTGCCATAGGCACACGAGTCCAGAACAGTCTGCAGAATGCTACATGCCCAAAACATTCCCATTTCCACATTAAAGGTGCATGTACGCAAAATGAATAAGTGCCTCACATGAACATTACATTACATATATATACAAACTTAATTTTCTCATGCAGTGTTTAAACTGAGAATCCAAAGGATGCTGTCGATAAGCGTTTAATATTTCAAGAAGTAGGAAGGGGAGAGCATGCAGGAGGAGTAAGGCTATTTATGGATTCAGTGGTAGTGTGAGCGTTACATAATTCTCTGAATTGGAATGTAAAATTGCACTAATTCTTTGATTTTGGTTCCACTTTGAAACAGAAAAGGCTTGCTTGTAGATTGTTCATGCTGTGAACTGATGTAAAAGCTTTTTGCAGACAGTTTTGGCTTGCCTGAATATATTATCAGGTTTATTCATGTAACTGAGACCATTTTGACAGAATTGGCAATACTCTGTCTTCTGAGTTCAGAAAGATCAGTCTGGCATAGTGGGAGTTGCTTTCCCTGCCTCCCGTGAAAGAGGTAAAGCCTTTTTGTCTCATTCATAGAAGTGGAAAATCAAAATGATTCTCATCCTGGGATTCACATCCCTTCACCCTTTGCTGAGTAAATTTGTGCAAAACCAGAAGAAAAACTAGACGTTAATTTTCATGCATGCTTTAAAGCCTGAAGCAGGAGCTGAAAGGGAACAGCTGGAGAGCAGGCACACATGCATCAGCTCTCAGCTTTGTGCTTGACATCCAGATACCAGCATCAGCTTTAGATACCTTGCTCTTACAGAACATGGTTTGGCTATACATATTCCCATGAGAAACAGAGGTAGGGCTGATGTGTCACAACTTCAGTCTTCTCTGGGTGAGCTAAAGAAGGCAGCTTGAGCCTGTGCCTGGGCAGTGACCCTTTGCTGATGGATGTGCTAGGTGGTAACACATGTGCACAGCGCCCAGGCCTGTGCGAGCAAAACTCACATGGTCAAAATTTCAAGATTTGAAAAGTAAAAAAGAGCAGATATACAAAAGAATTTTCCAAATACTAATTAAAGAAATATTAGTCTTTACAAAGCATTGTTCTAGGATTAACAAGTTTCTGTTGGACTCTCTCGCTGTGGATTTGGAGATCTGGACTGGAGGGAATCGAGATCTTCCACAGCCAGTGTACCTGTGCAAATTATTATTTGTTATTACTCACATTGTTATTGCACTGGTACTTAAGGATGCGTTGCAAAAGATTGTCCCTGTCCCCAGTGAAACGGTGATGTCAAGAGATGCAATAATCACAGAGCCTGAGTGGAGCCACAGGCAGGGAGGGTGACGTGAGTGGCACAAGGCTACACTGCCGGTCGGCGGCAGAGGAGCGCAGATCTCCAGTGTCTGACCCAGATTGTGCTTCCTCCTCAACTCTCAGCCTCGCACCACCAAGGGGCTTTCCACCCTTAGTGTTAGGTCTTAAAATAAACAACATGATAGCATCCCATATGTGGTCCCTGAATTAGTGCAGAATGGAAACCGGTTTTACAATCTCTTACACTGTTTCCCTGCTGCTGCTGTCACTTTTCAGCAAGATACCCCAGACAGCAGTCTGGCTCAACAATGACAATTTCAATTAAAAACATTTGTTTTCACATCCTCTTTACCGTTTCCACTTGGTGAGAAGTGCCTTCTCTCCCCATGTCAATTTTGGGCGTAGGACAGTGAGCAAAGCGTGTATGCTCCTCTCTATATGGAAAAACTTAATTCCACTGTGGCTTCGTTTGGCATCGTGCTGTAGCAGAGCCAGGGTGCTGCACTGTTGTATGTCTCACTGTGCTAACGGGTTTTTCTTAGAGAAGATTAGCCTTTTTCCAACTTAGAAACAAAAGCAACTAACATACGAACAAAAAAGAGACTTGTGTAGAAAGAAAAAAACTAGTTTGCTACAATATCTAACCTCTAAGTGTGCTGTTACTAGCTTGCAGATTGTAATTCTGCAACATCTGGTGTTAAGTACACTTTATGTTGGTGTAAGCAGATTTAAATAAGTTGAGGCTTTCCATAGTTTAATATCCTGACATTGCAAAGTAAATACATCTTCCCAGCTATTCAAGAGAGTGTTTTCACATCCATGTGCTAGGGTTAAAGAAACATTTGTGATGTGCTGCAAATGTGCCTATTGACCAACCTTAAGGCTGGGGCAAAGAGTTTCAGGAAAATGATGTTTTCTGTCTTCTAGTAACATGATCCTTCTTCCTCCAAAAAGCCTATTTCCCCCTCATTACCTGAGTCCACCACATTTCACAAAAGTCACAGCAACCAGCAAGTAGTCAAGGGGTCAGGACCTGCCTTGTGTTTGAAAATGCTATGCAGATATGTTCATGTTTGATGTGAGAGGCAGGCATGGATAAAACTCTATCCTGACATTTTTGACCTTGGAGGAAACAATACTCACTAGCAGTGATTAAAATCTATCCAAGGGTCAGACAGCAACCTGGTCCCCTCACTTTGCAGGATTGCTTGACACGTTTTTGTGTACCTCAGCACTCTAGATACCACCCTGAAATGACTATTTTTGGGGACATGGTACCTACTTTTTTTGTAAAGCTATCTAGCTTCCAGGTTTTGGGCAGATATTTGCTTAAATTCCTGGAGAATGACAAAAAGCTGGATATATTCAGGTCTAGCTTGACCTGTGGCAGAACATCTCTCACCCCCTGCACAGGGGTCTAGGAGCTGGAGCACTCATCCAGAGTGGAATAAACTAAAAAAGAATGATCAAAAGACCCAAGGCAAGCTCAGCTGAGGGCATGTCCCTTTTCCAGCCATCTCTGGGGCAGACAGAGAAGGTTGGTGAGGAGACAACTTGCTGCTGACATCATCCTAGTTCCTTGTCTAGCTGAGATCATCCCAGGGCAGCACTGGCAGATGCTTACTCTCAGGAGAGGGCCAGGCGGACACAGCCATGACCTGATGGAGAAGCTCAATATTTCTGTTGTTTTCCTGTATTCTCAATGGAAGCATTAAATATTTACCAGAAACGGATTTCAAGTGCTTTACTTCCTTACATGAGAAATGCATGAAAGGTGCTTTCCAAGTGTTTTGAAAGCTATGTTAGGTACAAAGAACACCTCCTCTCACTGAGCACGAGGAGCCTCAAACACTTCCGAGCCATACCTAAACCGGGCATAAAAAATAAACAGACTGTGGAAAATCATGTTCTTTTTCTCTGTTGCATCAACAAGGAACACAGGCGTTATGTTGCCTGTCTGTGTGAGTGCAACAACTGTTGTTGTGGGACTAAAGTCAGCAACTTCCTGAGTAATATGCAGAGACCATATTGTTCCATAAGGATCCAGGTTTTTTGTGCTTGGGGGAAAATAACCTACGTATAGAGAAAGTGATGGAGAGAGATGGTGAGCTGACTTTAATTTAAACTAGACCCTTATTTTTAGATTTTGTAGTTGTATTACTGGACTGTCTTCCTGTTTCAGGAGGCCACTGTGCTCTGAGCAAAGAGAGAGTAGAGTTGGTGTCTTGGAAAGGGCAAAAATGGGGGAGGGGAATGGGATGAACAAGTAGGATATGTAAGATGGCAGAGGCTGGCTA
This sequence comes from Steatornis caripensis, assembly GCA_013398225.1. Lineage (NCBI taxonomy): Eukaryota > Metazoa > Chordata > Aves > Caprimulgiformes > Steatornithidae > Steatornis > Steatornis caripensis. The sequence goes on along the minus strand of VZSC01013602.1, from coordinate 122,034 downwards.
TACTTCAAGAAAGGCTGAAGAGAAGAACCCCAATGGCAGAAAGTGGTAGATGTGAAAAAAAGAAGAGATGGAGAGGTTTTCTCAAAACATAACTCTAGGCAACCAGAAAAGTGAATGCAGAGAGGCAAGGAGGCAAAATGGATGCTTACGTTATAAGAAATGTAAAACAACAATAATAAAAATTTTAGAAAAATCACTCATCCTACAAACTGGAGTCTTACAAACTCCAGCAATTGCTGTGGGCTTGGCTAATCTCCATGGACTGCTATCCTGAGGAAATATTGTTGAATCCTGAGTAAGACCAGATTTCATGGTATATGCAAAAGTAAAGGATATTTTCCCAAGCAGGAAAGATATATAAAATAAATAGTAAATTTATTTTTGAGCTATTTCTGAAGTCCTGTGAATAGTTCTGGAGTTTTCATGCCCAAATATAGTACCTGAACAGATGTATCTTATAGTCCTGTTGTATTACCTACTATCTGGGTATTTCTTCATGTTATTTCTCTCTTCCTTCCACTGCAAAGAACATGAGCTTAAAGTGACACGTATATTACAGAACTTGCCGTTTTATAGAACTCACCCTAAATGGCAGGCTCCCAGAAGCGAGAATACACATAAGCATTTTTTGACCAGCTAAATAATATCATCTGCATTCATTAGCACTCGACTTAGGAAATGGTAAAACTGAGACTGTATGTATGACTGAAGTTTTACTGTATGTGGACAGTGTAAGGCACAGCTGTGCAAGACTTAATGCAGGCCTGCTGATTTGACCTTCATTGACTTCAGTGGCCTCTTGAGAACATCCACCAATCAAGAATCAAATAGATTAAAACAAGGCGTGTCTAGAAGCAAATACTAGAGAAGCCTGATGCAGTGTATTGGTAATATTGTAATTTAATCCTGGCATGAGAACAAACATATCTACCAACTGTCTGAGTCAATAAATTGGCTTGCTAGAATCGTTGTTAATCCAACAAGGATGAGGTCATGCTAAAATCACCTTATCTGTCCAAGGATAAGGTGTGGAATAAAGCAGTTGTCTCTCTTCATAGTTTCTGGAGAGAGAGAGAGAGATGGACACTTCCAGAATTGTATTCACCTCCGGTAAAATAGATACTGAAAATGCCTGAGATAAGTGAGAGGCTTGGCCTTTGAAGGTGCCTGTCCCCTCCACTGATTAGATGGTTATCCTAGTCCACATATCTAATCAGTAGGCAGTAAAAATTAAATTATGATCTTCACCACTGGTATCGTCGCTGTTATGCAAAGTTCAAGAAGTGGAGGAGAGATACATATCACGCGTGACTGGGAGACCCTAGCTCCGGCTTACATGGGCAGCAGAGAGAAACAATGATGAATTACATGAGTCGACCACTTCAGATGTCCAACAGGCATCAAAACTACTTGTCTTCATTGGCCACATCAGGAAATGACCTTGGTAATCCTGGATGCTTTTCTATCTATCTGAATTGCTCATTGACCTCTTGAGATTAGGTGTTGTTACCAGTTGCCAGGATGATTAACTTGGGGATCTACAACAAGCAGTAGGAAAATGGCCCTTAGATATTCATAAAACAATAGTTTTCAGATGCCAAATGATTGCTTCTGTGAATGACATCTCTACTGGTCATCACAGTGGTACTCTGTGTTTGTACGGAGAAATCTGGATTGAGGAAGGACCTGGAAAGGAGACGTTACTCTGTACAAGGTTGTGAACTTTGTTTTCCTGGTAGATGAGGAACGTCCATAACTGAAGTTGGCAATCTATAAAATTCTGATCAATTTGAATTCTCTCTTAGAAAACTGTGTAGTTATCTTCGAGTGATGGTTAGGTTTTGTGGTAGAGAAGATAATTCTCTAGGGAGTGGTGGTGGCAAGAAATGAGTCTTTTCAGGCTGTTCGTACCTACTTCCTTTTCATGTTAATCAAAAGTGCTTTATATTGTTAGCACTGCAGAGCCAAAGACAGCATGTGAGCGGGAGCTCATGTCCCCCGGAGAACGTCCATCTTCAACAGAATGATTAATTAATTTCCAGCATCGCCTGCTGTGCTTGGTAATGTTTGTCTTGCTGTGGCTGCACAAGTTAGAAAGAGGGCGGTTTGTCTGGCAAGATCTGAATGGAATTTTAGCAGTGTGCAAAATCAGCATTAGCTGTTTCTGTGTTGACAGAGAAATGTGGAAACCAATTCTACAGCTGCTCTCAGCATAGACACTGGCAAAGGGAGGAAAGGGCAACAACTGTGAATGTACTCTAGGTCCATAAGAAACTAGTCTTCCTTCATAGTATGCCAAAGAACTAATGATTTTTCCTTAGGTTTTGAGAATGATTCAGGCTGGAAAAGCCAGAAAGTAAGATACTCTGTAATCTTTTGTGAGGATTGCCTCCTTACCACTCTGGTACATAATGGTATTTGCTGTTGGTTTTCCCTTTGCAGTTTGATTTGTGGGGGTTTTAAAATGTCAAAATACAACTTACCCATTTTTTATATACTCATAAATCCAAATAAATAATAAAATAAAAATTGGGTCATTTATTCAGTCACTTTTCGGTGTATAACCTCATTTTAAAAATACAGGCTTAGCTGCAGGGTAAGCAATCTTTCAGCATTATGTTTCCAATCTGTCAATCTAATCTGAGTTTAAAGGACTCACATTCTGTTTTTTCCATAGAAACAAAACACTTACTCGACAGTAAGTATAGCTTAAGCTGCCTTACAGACAATCTGTGTTCCTACTTCTCCATTGTCATTACCGTTGAAAATTGGCCAGTTGTCAGCTGAATGGACCTTGATACCAGGCACTTTGAAGGCCATTCAGTGGCTCTGTACAGAGTATTTGCCAACACAAACATCGACAGACTATTAAAAAAGTATGTGTCAGGGATAAATCTCATTCCACCTTTGTGATCATGAAAATCACCCCACATTCATGTTTATGTGTAAACCAAAGATTACATATCCTTAGTTATGACTTACGCTTCGTCTCTTCTTTAAAAGATACCTTTTCAATGCTAAAGTAGATCAATAAATTTAAACTTCCTCACTTTATCTTCAAGGCTAAAACAGCTCTTTCCTGTTCCTCTTTTTGGACTTAATCACATTATTCTCAAAGCCAGTCCTTTATTTCACCAGTGCTAGTTACATTGATGCTCTATTCATTCTCTTTTTGCTGTCACAGTTTTCTATCACAAGCCTCTAAGAGGAAAAACTCGCTGGCTCCAGTTCCCTGAACACTGTGGAAGCAAAATTAATGACAACAATACAGGTTGCATGGTCTTAAGTTGTCATTATTAGAAATGCATTATAGACAATCTCTGGTAGGTAGAGGTCTATGAGCTAGCAGACTCTACTGAGTTGCTTACTGACTAAAACAAAATATCATTTCTTTAATCATATCAATTGAACCAAACCTAAAAAACTGCAAGTATTCAGGCTGACGAATTTCATTTTTTCCACTGTTTTAATCTTTATTTTTTTGTTCAGAAAACAGAAAAAAATCCAACCCCTTTTGAAGATTAAAACTGCATGCAGAAAACATTTCAGCAAAAAGGCCCAGAGCAAGTATTTGCCCTGGTAGATCTAAGTGGGAAGCCTGGAGACTGAATAAATAAGTGTTCTAGCAATAGTCCTAAAAGTAAAGAAATGGTAGAATTTGTTTGTTTTCTGAGCTTGGTGTAAGCAATCCATCTGTTATTTCTGGGTGGTCAAGAAGTTTATACTGGAAAGATCATCCTATAACCCCAAAACAAAGCCAAACCACAAATATTTAAGCAGCTGTGAAGATTTTATAGTAAGAGCCACTGTAAAAAAGTTTTTTGGAAAAAATCTCCCAGTCAAGGAGACGGATGAAAAAGGTTTGAAAATTCCTTCAGAAAGAGTTTAAAAAAGGCAATGGGAAGCTGTCTATCATCTAGTGTTCTCAAGGTAACATTTGTAAATGCGAAATTAAAAACATTGATTGTAGTTGTATGAGTTTACAATTTTATCTCAAACATATTATTCCTAAAATACTAAGGAGTGCTCGACATGCACATATGAAATTAGCTGATGTTTCAGTATATTTTTTCAGGAAAGTGACCTTTTCTAATGATTGAGATTTCCCCTTCAATACTTGTTAGTGAGGTCTACCAGGGAACATAATCCTACTGTCCTTACTTGTGCTGAGTAGTACCTAGTAGCAGCCAGTACATCCAAGCTGGAAATAGCAGAAATTGGCTTAGAATCAGAAATGTATTTGAGCATCTAAAAGCACAGTTGCACAGCTCACTCTAGTGTGGTGAACAAATCCTTCAGCTGACTTCAAGTGAGCTAGTTCGATACCCCAGCACTGTGACGGCCAAGAGGCACTGTTCTTGCTGGGCCTGGCTGTGTGTGCTTCTTGGGACCTAAATGATATTGGTGCTAAGTTGTCATGTGGATGTAATAGTTTGACCAGAGCTTGACTGAAGGTCTCTGTATTCCATCCCACAGTATAGACATACGCTTGCCCTCCATGGTAGGAAAGCACCTGTGATGACCACTGCCATGCTACAAAATTTCTGCTATGTCCTCAACAACCTCCAGAAGCAGGATCAAGCTAAATGTGGGTAGAAGTCTCTAGATATATTTGTTGGCTCGATTTTCAGAAAATTAGAATACATTCAAACTTTGCTGATTTCAGGGGAAGCAATACTTGAGAACACACTCTGGAAACAGGTCTTCACATAGCTAACCTAAATACAGTTTTGTGTCTGGTGTTATTTTCAAGACAACTATAAAAAAGACAAGAAGAAACAAAAATTTCACAATTTAGAATCTGCTGGTTCTGTAACTAGGAAAGCTAACTCACAAAGAACCAGCAGAGACTTCCATAAATATGAATCCATGATGCATGTTTACATTTGGGCAACTAAGCTTAAAGGATATAATTTTAAATATCACTGAGGCTGTTGGTATAAAGCATGAAACAAACTGCATCACATGCGGAATTTATTTTGTCCGCCAGGAGCCATAGAAACATCAGATGTCTGCTGAGATCTAATCATTTAGACTCGTACTGAGCCAGCGAAGACACACCTTCCACAGCATTCCATATCCCCCATGTCTTAGGTACCTATCTCTACATGGGATAAACTTCTGTCTGAAAGTGTCTTTATTCCTTCTCTGACTATAAGGAAGACTTAAATAATTTGGTTGCATTTGAAGCCTGCTTTTTACCAGTTAGACAAAACAGAAAAACAAAAACCTCAGAAAATATGTAAAATGCAGAACATAGAAACATAGAAAATAAAACATACAGAAATACAAGACAGTAAGACAAAATGAATCCTATGTGAAGGGTTTTCATAGAAATACAGTTCTTATTTATACTTTAATTTAAAGATGAAACCTAGAAGCACTAACTGAACTACTAAAAAAGAATTTTTTTTAGAGTATCCATTCAGCAAACAAGAAGCATTTAAACAATTCACTGATGTCTCCTTTAATGACCTTATTCTTAAGTAAAGAAAAAGATAGCCAAAAATTTTAACTATGGCTTTGGATTATGTTTTTTTTTTTTTTTGTAGACTCTGAGTAACTGCACAGCAAAAACAAACTGAAAGTAATCTGCAGCTGGATCTAAGCAGCATTGTTTCACAGTGGCATTTTCATGACAACCAAAAACCTCCTTGTGCTTTGGAAGAAAGCAACTGGAACTATTCAACAACACCAGAGCATTCAAACTACTCATCAAGATACTCTCTTTTGCTGATCAGTTGAAATGCTCTAAAGTAATCTCTGTGACTTGCCCTTCAGCAGATGATGTACGTGGTCGTTCACTCAGGGATGCAATGACATTACATATTTGCATGGCATCTTGGTCTTGTCTTTGTACAAAAGTGTCCCGGTTCTGCATGTGCAGTACAGTTTGGCAAAATACCAAGAAAAAAATAATTTCACCATAGCCTGTAACACTTGCTGCCTCTGCCTTCCCTGAATCTAAAGAGCAATCTTTTCAGCAAATTCTACTGAAGCAAGATAAAATCAAAATAGGTGGTAGTCAAGCTCCTACAGCTGCTTTACAAGCAATGTTTTTTGCAATGAATCAAAGTTGTGGAAGCCATATCAACTAAGAGAGAAGGATTTCATATAAATACATGAATCTTAGGTAGTCATAGAGGGAAAAGCTTGTGTTTAAGAACCTGATGTAAAGAAAAACATTTAGAGACTTCTGATTCCTCAACGGTACATGGATTCTAGCTAACTGTAAATAACCATGAACAAAGAATATCTCAGTAGCCAATATTTTTCTCTGCTGGTATCAAATGAAATTCATTTCGTATCAGCTGGAGTTTTTATAGTGCTAATGGAAGTTATTTTCAGTTGTCATGTCAGCCCATAAGTATACAAAGGCAGCAATTTTGCTAGTAATCTGGAGATCAGTTTGGATGTAGGGGGTATACTTTAGACTGTTTCTGCAGTGCAAGCTTTTATCTTAATAAATGTGGTGCAACATAAATAAAAAGGAAATGATAAAAAAAGGAACATTCAACTGGGGCTAAGGTTGGGTTTGGAAACATTTCATAGTGTGAATGTCTGAACTCTAAAACATGATGTCCAGTAAGCCCTGTGCTCAATGGGCAACCAATGTACCTAAGAACTAAATATGACTGAAATTTTCCTTACAATAATTCATCCGATATTCCTTTAACATACGACGTGAGATATAAGCTAGTCAAACTCTGCTGGGCTACACAGCATACATGTAATTGCAATTCTTTTTAATCAACTCATGCGTTTCAGCACATATCAGACTGCCAAAGGATTAAGTAGCTCAATAAATAAGGAAGAGTTTAACTCTGCTTTTTACAGCTCTCCAAATCCTATCAGCACTGCAAGTCTCTAATTGTGGTATGTTGATTAGTATTTCAATGCACTTTGGTAAGAGGCAAAATCACTCTCCAAAATTGCTCTCTCAGAAGAGCTTTCATATCTCAAAACTCTGTTACTCATTTTCTCTAATGCCAAATTTAACATTAGATAGTTAGAATTTATGCAGCGTAATGCATGCATAGCACTTACAAGTTATGCAACATGGTGTGTTACAGCATGCATAGACAATTTGGCTGTGCAAGAGAGTAGGGCCAGCCTCTCAAAAACAGTACAACTGAGTTTTCTTGTATTGCTTAAAAATGTCAGTGACCGTTAATAATAATGGCCCTTAAAAATGAATTGAGATTTTTATAATACTCATCAGTCATTATAGCTATGTGAGATGCAGATTGCTGTACTGCGTATTGTTCCCTGTCACTCCAGTTTTCAGACTGGGAGGTCTATCAGGGTACACAACAGTTCCATCCCTGCTTGACCACTAAAATGCCACGCCACTGAAAACAGAGTGAAATGTGGAGGTGCATGATACGGACCCAAGTTTAATCTTGTTGCATGGTTGGACCCAACTACAGTTGTGCCACACTCCCCTTGTGGCCAGGAAGGCCAATAGCATCCTAGGATGCATTAAGAAGAGTGTAGCTTGGTCGAGGGAGGTGATCCTGCCCCTCTACTCTGCCCTAGTGAGACCACATCTGGGGTACTGTGTCCAGTTCTGGGCTCCCCAGTACAAGAGAGACAGGGAACTACTGGAGGCAGTTGAGCAGAGGGCAACAAAGATGATGAGGGGAGTGGAGCATCTCTCCTATGAGGAAGGTCTGAGAGACCTGCGTCAGTTAAGGCTGGAGAAGAGAAGACCAAGAGGTGATCTCATCAATGCTTATCAGTATCTAAAGGGCAGATGTCAAGAGGATGGGGCCAGGCTCTTTTCAGTGGTGCCCAGCGACAGGACAAGGGGCAATGGGCACAACCTGGAGCACAGGCAGTTCTACCTGAACATGAGGAGAAAAATATCTTACTGTGAGGGTGACAGAGCACAGGAACAAGCTGCCCCGGGATGTTGTGGAGTCTCCTTCTCTGGAGATATTCAAAACCTGCCCGGACACCTTACTGTGCACCCTGCTCTAGGGGCACCTGCTTTAGCAGGGGGGGTTGGACTAGATCTCCAGAGTTCCCTTCCAATCCCAATCCCTGTGTGTGAGTTTCATCAGAATTGGAAGTGATCCCATATCCTACCCTCTGGCTGGAGTCCTGTGATGCTTACTGCAGCAGCTACATGCTTGTTTCTCATACATTTGTAAAGGAACTGTATTTTAACTCATCATCTAATTATGTGCAATATTTCTACATTAGGATGTCTACTATTAATGCTGATAATGCAATACAGCCTGTCAAACTCTGTATTGACCTTCCATGTTTCAGGTAAGTCATGATCAGCTAACGAGATCAACAAAAGCAACTGCCTGAGTTTAGAAAATATTGTCACTTTTTTTTAAACAATGCTTAATTTTAACATTTTTACTACTTTTACCACTTCTGGTAAAATTTGAGATATATGAAAGGCACGCCCTCTAATTTTGTAAAGAATTAAAAGAAAAAGCCAAAGTAATACAATGGTTTCAAATGTTTTCTTTATTCAGTGAATAAATCTCACTACTATTTTAAGCTGAAATGCAGCTAAACAAAAAATTGGAGAATCCTAATCTGTCACAGATTTTTCAGTCCTTTAGGATTATATTCTATCCTATTCTTTTCTACTGTAACCTGTCCTGTCCTTTATACTAGCCTTACAACCAAAACCAGCATTGTTTTGGGAGTGTATTAAGCGGCATACTTAACATCTGCCATACTGAGATTATTTTTTCTTGCATTTTCTCTCTTGGAAAAGAGTAACATGTGCAGTGGTATGTTAATGTTGGATGGGGCAGTTTTGGAGACTTTCTTTTGCTGTGCAAGTCAAATTCTATTTGCATTAAAGAAAGAGACAGACAAGCAGCAGAAGGCGCTGAGTTTTGTGACGGTCCTTAGTTTCCATGTGAGTTCAATCTATAGTCATGCATCATCCAGTCCCTTGAGAAAGCTTCTTGTCTGAAACAGGAGAGCTATACAATTATAATATGCATTATAATATATATAAAATATATAAAAAATGATATATATAAAATAATATATGTAATAATAATGCATTATGCCAGAAGAACAGAACTGTCAACTACGTGGTCAGCCTGCAGCAAGTTTCAAGAGGAGAAGCCCTAAAGAGGAAGGGCAAGACTTTGAGGCTCATTCGATATTTTCTGGAAAGTCAATCCAGAAAGCAGAAAAATGGTTTGATATGCTACCAGGACGCTGTTTTGCTGAAGATTAATGCTGAATATTCTGTACTAATTGAAGTCTAAGTTATTTCATTGCTTTTGTCCATTTGGAACTGATAAAAGCATTTATAGGAAAGGAAAAATCAATAGATAGAAGATAGGATCCAGTCTCCTAACCTCACAGAACTACTTGATTTCCCAGGAATGCTACTAGAAGAAAGCTTAGTGTCAGTAAAGCAAACGGAGTGGGGACTTGAATTTACCTCTGTGGATATGAATATCCCTCTCTGCAAACCTTTCAGAATGTTCTCCTTTGCTTTTATATCAACTTGATTCTTTAGTTAGGAGTTGTAAGTAAATGTTGAGTATGAAAAGAGTAAACATAAACATTGGAAGGCATCACAAAGAGAGGTAGAATCTCTTTTTACAACTCTTCAGGACAGATTTAAACTGTTTTAGCGAACTTCTTGAGCCCCACTTTCAGCTGGCGCCACTATAGTGCGTACTTGAGACTGCCAAATGCTGCAGAGAGATCTCAGCAGATGGGAATAGTATTGACAGCAGTCGATCAATCATAGGCAGTGCTGTAGCTTTTCCCATTATACCTTGTAGCCTACATCCACAACTGATTGTTTTCAGGTTATAACTTACACTGAGTGTGTAGTTAGCCTTTGCCTTGCTTCTGCTTCTGCTTGCTTAGGACTGAGAAACTGGATGTTGGGCTGACAGCAGGTTGAATCAATACCAACTTCTTCAAGGATCAGCAGACAATTGGATGTGTCAAAGAAAAAGATGAGGTTCCTCTCCAGAGTGAGTGTTTTGGTCTGAGACAGAACAGGCTGGCTGTGACTCTTTCAGCAGCCAAAAGATAGCTCAGAAGTGCTCAGCAACGCTTCTGTCTCAGCCCGGGGTTGTTTCATGAGTGAATATATTGAGCACTGGCAATGCAAGCAGGCTGGTAGCTGTGGTGCTGCACACGCTGGATCCTTAGTAAAGAAAAGCGACATGAGGAAGAGAAGGCGGCTACATGATGCTCGCTATCCTTTTTCCTCTGTAAAAAGGCAAAAACCCATTAAATTGTTCCTTCACATGACACTCCCATGCAAGAATTTACCGTAGTTGAATCGGGGCTTCTGTGTGCTCACCACCGAGTGGAAAAGGCAGATGGTGCACAAAAGTGGGAATGTACAGTCACGCTAACCTCAATCATAACAGCAACAATGGCTTGTAGAACTGTATTCCAAATACTAATAGACCATGTACAATGCAATATCATGCTCAAAACCAGAATTTCAAATGAGCAATTAGTGCCCCCAGGCCACCTTTCAAAGAAAGCTTCATTTACAGGTATGCTTTTCCCTTCTGTGAAACTGCCTTTGACACAGAATTTGTAAGAAATGCACAAATAATTCAGAAATGATCGAGGAACTCGTTCTTGTCCCCAGTTTTTCTTATGATGACTGACTTGAATTTCTTTTAAGTCAATAGGAAGATTGCTGTGATGCCACTGAATATCCTGTAAATCCTGCTTGTCCTTTCCACTGAGATTACTTGCAGATCTTAAGGCTGAGTACGTATTTGGAGATTTGAGCTGGTATTTACCAAGTGTAAAACTGCAGTAATGGTAGGAGAAATAAACAAATTGTGATTGTTCCTTTTTCTAATGATGAAGAAAAAAAATAATTTTTTTATAGGTAACACAAAGTTTGCAGTGCTCAAACTAAAAAAATCCCAAACCCATGATAAAGACATTGAGCATGTTCTAAACCTGTTAAAAGAAACAGAGTAAACCAATAAAGCATGAATATTGTAATTAGATCTAGATCAACAATAAAATTTTAATATTTACAGTGCTACTTTGCTGGAAAACCAGTTTGAGTTATTAGGAAATTGCAGTATTTTTCTAAGGAAATAAATTGCTGCCTCTGCCTCCATCAAATTCTATGTCCAAAGTCACAGGACTTTAGTAATAGAAGAGGAAAACCCAAATCTTTCCTTAACAAAGGTTTTCCGTGCTTTGGGCAGCAGCCGTCTGTCATGGTTGAGTGTTGCTGGTACTGAAAAAGGTACAACCACTATACCTAGATGTCAGACTTTTATAAATACTGACTGCTGAAAGCTTGGTAAGAACATGAATTTATCAGATTTCCAAAATGAGATTAGAGTCTCCTGTCCTGACTTGTCCCCCAATCTTACTTTGCTGTTGTTTTACATTATCTGTGTCAACAGCATTTTCTATCTTCTGGACTAACTAAGGTTTCTTTAATTTGTATTTTATCTGATGTTTGCAGAGCATTTTCATATTAGCAGTGGGCAAAGGGTCAAGTTTCACTGATTTGTCAGAGTCGGCTTCTTACTTTTTTGTTTTCCTTAATAAAGGGACCATTGTGTTCATAGTGTCAAGAAAATTACCTTTTCTTGAAACAACAATCGTGCCCTTCTCTGTTCTAGAAGTTACTGCTTAGAAACAAACAGAAAGAAAACCAAAATATAGCATGATAAAACAATGATACTCGGCATCATTGTATCATGAAGACAGCTTGGAAAGAATAACTTCACTATTGGGCTGAACTGGCACCCCAAAGTGTCCCTGCAATGGAAGTCAACAGAGATACATCACAGTCCTGTATTTTAATTTTTTTTATTGACTCAGCACTGCCTATCCTGCCATGAAAATGTAGAGAACATTTGAACTTCAGGGTTTTTTTTTACATTTCCTCCTTTAAAAAAGGAAGAAAGAAATAACTGACACATGGAAGAATGCTTTGACATTTGAATGTTTGGTATACAGAAAACAGACTCCATGATCTTTTCTTTGAAGTTCATTTCTGGGCATTTTGGTCCAAATGACTCCTTCATTCTGCATTTGTATTTGTATTTGTAATAGCCTACTCGAAATAGCTTTTTACAGACTATTTCAGAAGGGAACCTACTATAGATCTGTTAAAAACACAGTAAATTCATTGTCAATGGTATTTTGTCTATTACTTGCCACTTAGTGTTTCTTGATTGAATTAATGCAATCAACAGCCTCTCTATGATTGATCTTCTAAACTTCTTGACAACATTAAACATAGTGAAGATATAGGTTTCTAACATACAGAGACACAATCTTATGACTGTTTTTTTTTTGTCATCTTCCCTTCAGGTGAGAAGCTGGACTGAATGAGTCTAGAGGGGATTCTTGTTGCCTCTCTTTGACTCCCTTCCAAAAATAAGACATATGATTATAATTAGTCCCCTGGGAGGTCACTGAGTCTGAGAAGAGAAAGAAGCACCTCCAGCAGGTGATTTTCATGTTCTCAGGACGAGCTGCCCTGGAAAGGAAGCTCTTTCTGTCCATTGCCTGGTGGGTTTGTGAAGAAGCACTTGTACATTCTTAGCTAAACCTTTCCAGAAAAAAATGCCTGATGCAGATTTCTGCATAGGAAGTTTCCCTGGATAAAGGTTTTTTCTGCTGTCAGATTAGCTCGGCAATGGCAAAAGTACCAGCTTAAAGAAATCTCTCAAAACGTTTTTGTTGTTCTGGTGTGTGAATAGCCAGCTACAGAACAAGTAAAAGAAAAAAAATGGGGAAAAGCTGACATAAACACTGTTAACTATTTCTATATGTTTTACCACCGTCATTCTGATGTTTTCTCCAAGTGAGAGATCCAGAAGTCAAAGAGAGTATAGGTGCCAAAAATGGGTTTTTCAGCAACAAAAAGATTACCTTGTCTTTGTTTTGGGAGACATGGACTAAAATAGTTAGCAACACTCTGATGCATGCCCATAATTTTTCATGAAACCAGAAGAGACCTATGGTTACCCCTCAGACTGTTATTCGGACCAGTGCCACAACTCCAGACCTTTTTTGACTGCTGCAAATGTGGTGTATTCCCAGGTGGTTATTCTGTACTCTCAGGCACCAAGACGACATGTGGTTATTTCACTGAAATCAGTGTAGTCTTCAAGATTATATTTTGTAATAGACCTTATTGATCATAACATGTTTTAATCAATTTTTATGAAGGTTTTAGTTCATGTTTAAGACACTTGCATGGAGGCAGAAAACTTCCTGGAGTTTAGAAGGTTACTTGATCATGCTGTAAAAATGTCAAAATATTAATAATAATAAAAAAATCTATGTTTTATCTTATTAATATTGGTTGCATTTTACAGAAGATAGCTGGTTTTAAAGGAACTCAGGGCTTAGTCTTCACTACAGTCCTCTGAGACAGGATGAACGCGAAATAGTCACTTCCTCTCTTTGATAGTATAGATGCCTCATGGGTGTTTAAGTTCGTTAACCATGACTTCACTGAAATCTCTTCTGAAATGCAGAGGGTACCAGTCACATGTTCTTAAATCCTGAATATTTACTTTTGTATTTGGAGGCAGAATACGTTCTGTGATTTATTCATAGAATGCTTTATAAATGTAATTGCAGACAAGTATGGGTAGGCTGCCTTCAAGAGATGTCCAGTCATGAACAAACACATTGTTTACTCCACGACCATGAACAGTAAGCTTGAGACAAAAATTCAGCTTACATCAATCCAATTCTAAAATATACATCCTTTGCATAGAGAAGAACTGATGTTTAAGGAAATCTCAGTGGGAAAGGTGAAGAGCTGTGCAGAAAAGGAGATTTTAAAACCTACATATATTTTTTTGCATCACAGAGAGATGGTGAACTCTTTTCATCCACTTGGGCAACCCAGTACCAGCATCTCTCTTAACTCACATATGACTCAACACTACTTTCAGGTCTTGATCTTGCACATTAAAGATAAACACATGTGACTTTCTGCAGATGTAGAATTGTCCTGCCTTCTCCTGGGAGGCATTCAGAAATAGGTGGTTACCTTTGCATATAACACATCTACTCCCGTGTTTCATAAACGAACAGCATTTAATTTTGAAATGTAAGTCAGCCTCCTGAAATTAACTCGTACCTTACCAAAAGAAACAGTGATTTTTTTCAGTGAGTCCAAAATATTATTCCTACTTCAGCCTGCAATAGACTAGCATTTATACAGAGATTTGGTTATCATTACAGATCTATGAAGTGCAAGAGGTTACACAAGAGAGAAATTACTGTCTTAAATTTTTAATTATGGCCTTTGCTTTATTACAAGTTATTTTATTTGAGGAGAAAATCACAGTAAAGATTTTTCTTCTAAAATAATATCTTAGATTACTAGGCCCCTTAATGTCATCTGATGATTCACAGTGATAGTTCTCATTTATGGCCAACTGACACCAAACAGCAAGAACAGACCTGAGGGCAGACTGAGCAGATTTTTTTTTACAGCTGAACTCAGCCAGCACACAACTCCACCATACATTACTACTTTCAAGGCAAATGTGAACATTTTTCTCTCAAGGAATGCAATGCAGCACTGTCAGGCTTTTGGACCTTGGCCCCTGAACCAGGCTTTTGCGGAGCTTTAGTATTCTGATCATACTTTTAATAAATAGGATACCTTTGTACCAGCCTTTGGATGGTAGAAACAACTGATCTCACAGCTTTCTTTAGATTTCTGTGACCGCATTCTAAAGAAAAAATGACTAAAATGGAAATTTTCAGGCATTAAATAACAAAAAAATCTGTCGATCAAGAAAACTATTCTCAATTAAGAGTTGATACTTTCTGTTTGATTGGTTATGCCAGCCTCAGTAAGTCCTATCACCTTTAAATGGTTTCCTCTGTATAAATTGGAGTACTACATCCCTAGTGGTAGATTTCACCCCAGCCATGCATACATTAAGACAATCATTGTGTATTTGCAAATATGGCCATCCAGCCTAGCTCTTTCTTTTCCTAGGTCACAGATGCTTCATCAGCCAGTTTTTAATAACTTCTTATTCAGAATGGTGACCACAAATTCCCAGTCATCTTGCGCTTCGCTCACACTTATTGCCCAGACCAAACTCCCTAATGCCTCCTTCACTGTCCCCTCGCAGCCTGCCAGCGCAGCCATTCGTTAGGGTTTGTGTGCAGCTCAGGGACTGCTTCTGCTTTCCAGGCTTATTCTCAGAGCTTCAGAGCTTTCTGTAACATAGTAAATATGCTACTGATTTAGGATCTAATTTCAGAGGGATCATTCACATGATTAAAATTACTATGTGTTAAATTGTCTACAGCCTCAACCTCCCCGAGAGTAATTTTCCATGGTAGTCTGGAGTCACAGACTCCCTTTGTAAGAATACAGGGACCACACTGGTCGCTTCACTACCCCTGCACAGTTCTGTGCAGCTATCTACCTGACATGTCTCTGACTGTGGCTAAAACTATATTTCCTGGTAGAGTATAGGAACAGGAGAAGGTATATGATGCTTCTCCTGAATACCCTACCAGCCTCTGACCTTTAGCAGCTTGGGGGATAATTTGAGTGGGTTATGGTTATTATGAATTTAGTAACTTCAGTCAATTTCTCTTCCATGAGCTTAAACGGTGTCCTCCTGAATTTTTAGTAAGTACACCATTCTGGGCTAATGAGTCCCATGGTTCAGTTAAGACTTCGTTTTTGTACCTACTCTGCATTACTGTTGCTTATCACATTTTATGTAATATAAGGTATTTGAAGTTGTTTTCTAACTTTTAGAAGTTATGTATGTCATATATATAACTTCATTATTATAATTACATTGTATTGAATTATCATACTATTATAATTGTTGATAGTATACTGTATTATATCATACTATACTACATTGCATTGCATTGCATATTTGGGGATTTTATGACCTAAACAGCTATATGAAAAAGAGTAAAGCTAATTAATTCACAGATAGATAATATGCAGTTTGGGCTAAGATGGAGTCAAGGACCACAACTGGCTTTATGAGTTCCCTCCACACATCTGCATAAAATTAACAATTTACAGTGTTTCAGGGCCTCATGTTTTACTGCACTAGCTATTTTAACCACTGAAGGTTGTAAGAGATTTGTCACTGGCTTCCATGGGAGCAGTACCGAGCCATATATGAACTACTCAAGGTCACACAGCTATAAATTATCAGATCCAGGAAATGAACCCTTATCTGCTGACTCCTTACGTATTGCTTTAACCCTAAGGTGAGCCTTTGTTCCTTTGTTTTCCTTTAAAAAATATTTTGACCAAAACATATAATTTTCTCCATGAACTTACATGAATAACTCCTCTTGTAGAATGTCTTGATTACATTTCTCATTCAATTTTGATCTGGAAAGAAAAAAAACATGCAGCATCTTCCAGCTAAGTAAGTTCTCTGTTGAAAAATTAATGCTGCAATTTTATGCTTCCTATTTATCAGCTCTCCCAAACAGGCCTGTAAACTGAAATCCAGTTTTCCTCAGAGGAATCAAAAACTAAAGTCTCATTCCATGCTGGCCTGGATTTTGGACACCTTTGAATATGCTAACAGTAAAGTGAGGACTTCTCCAGGGCCCAGAGGTTTTGACCACAGGCAAAAAATCAGGCAATAAGTAGGCATTACAGCCCTGGACTTCAGGAGAGTTAACTTTGGTGTCTTCAAATACCCGCTAGGAGGAATCCCATAGGCTATGGCTCTAGAAGGTAGAAGGGTCCAAGAGAGATGGTTAATATTCAAGCACCACTCCTCCAAGCTGGAGACTGATGCATCTCTGTGTAAGACATCAAGGAAAGGAAGCAGGAGACCTGCATGGATAAGCAAGGAGCTTCTAGAAAAACTCAAAAGGAAGAAGGAGCTTTACAGAATGTGGAAAAAGGGTCTGGCCTATTGGGAGGAATATAGGAATGTTGTCAGAATATGCAAGGATGCAACAAGGAAGGCTAAGGCCCACTTGGAACTAAATCTGGCAAGGGATGTCAAGGACAACAGGAAGGGCTTCTTCAAGTACATCAGTAGCAAAAGAAAGACTAGGGAAAATGTGGGGCCACTGCTGAATGAGGTGGGTGGTCTGGTAACGGAAGATACAAAGAAGGTGGAATTACTGACTGTCATGTTCACTTCAGTCTTTATTGCTAAGGCNGAGAGGGGATCTGATCAATGCTTATCAATATCTAAAGTGCAGGTGTCAAGAGGATGGGGCCAGGTTCTTTTCAGTGGTGCCCAGAGACAGGACAAGGGGCAACGGGCACAACCTGGAACACAGGACATTCCATCTGAACATGAGGAGAAACATGTCTTTACTGTGAGGGTGCCAGAGCACTGGAAGAGGCTGCCCCGGGAGGTTGTGGAGTCTCCTTCTCTGGAGATATTCAAAACCCACCTGGATACATTCCTGTGCAACCTGGTCTGCGGGCACCTGCCTTAGCAGGGGGGTTGGACTATAGATGATCCCCAGAGGTCCCTTCCAATCTCTACCATTCTGTGATTCTGTGAAAAGCCATCGGGTAGTTTGTTGGTGTCACTTAAGAGCAGGAAGTGTGTGTGGAAAATTCCCTGCCCATGTGCGTTTGATTAGCCTTTTAACATCCCAGGAAAGACAAGACACTTGCTCCCAATCAGCCTGTCTGAACCTGACTAGACAGCACACTGTATCGGAGAGTGATTTGAGTGTCTTCTTTGGGATACCCTGTTCAGACTCCTCAGTTAAACGAATTATTCAAGTTTCCGGAAACTTATCCAAAAACGAAACTCAGCTGAGAATTTTGATATACAAATCTGTGATAGTTTAAGGTTCAGAAATTGCTGGTGATAGTAGACTAACTGCAAAAACAAGTGTGAAAACAGTAGACGAACAAGATCTAGTCAATAAAAGAAAAGCTAGATGAAGTTAATAACTAAGTGCACTTAAAGTATCATTCTTACCCAATAAGCATTGCTACAGGGGAGAAGGCAGGTTCGGCCCATCGACTAATCCCAGTAGGTGGAGTCTTCTCTAAATTTATTCTCTTCCCTAGTCCTTTTATATTATTTAATATTTAGGTGAAACTTGAGTGACTCTAGTCATACACACTTTTGCCACTGATTGGTGAAGAATTCTCTGGCTTCAATTTAAAGGTATAGCTCCCCTAAAATTCACTACACATGCTTAGTGAGGGGTGGTCATACCTGAGAGGGGGGGCAGCTTTGGGATGGAGGGGTGTTTTTTAGTATTATAACAAGATTATAGTGAGCAATGCTCATCCAAAGGACAGTGGCCATGGTCGTCTGCTCAGTCTTTTATCTTCCTTGGTTGGTGGCCACTACGAGGTTTATCGGTTTCACAGTACCATCAAGCTCCTATCCTTGAAAAGATCAGAACAGAGCCTGGCCATGAAGTCTTCACTCCGCTCCACCCTCCGTTCTGTTCCTCTTAGCATGCGCTAAGGTTGCAAATAGTATTGTTTAGGGAACTATCGTGGGAGTAGCCGACCGCATTCTGTCTTGGAGGCCGCAGCTATATTTTACCCTAACATATCTTTAGTCTTATAACTTTAAACTTTAGAAGTTGTTTTTCTTTTGTCTATTTTTCTCTAATTTTACCCCTCCCCTGTTGTTATCCCACAGCTGGTGACCATGACTTGCTCTCAGTTACATCTCCTGGAACATGTGGAAATACATGCCACTGCAGCTACAGCCTCCTGTTCATTTTACAGGAAAGATGTTGATGAAGTATGAGCAAGAGAGTTGTGAAAAATATATTTCAGTACTCAAATACTTCAGAAATTCATCCCCCCACCAACACTTCCTAAACCAGTCTCAGCCTTTTGGGAAGTTTTTGCTCATATTATTTATATTGAGAACTGTAAGGTACAGCCAGCCAGAAACATGAAACTCTTCTAAGGACATTAATATTATTTACTAATGGCATGTTCCCATGCTGCCAAAGAGATCAGATGCTATGGCAAAAGAAAAACAACTTGGAAACAAAAAAGCACAAATCCCCATTACGATGTTCATCTTTAAACATTCTCTTAAAGCATTTTATGAACCCATTTGCAGGAAATGAATCCATACAAGATGTGGGTTTAGGAGGGGAAAAAAAAGCACAAGTTGCTATTTATGTACTCTGACCTCAGAAATTCTGTCAGATTGACTGTTAGTCTCTGTAGAATCAATCAACAACAGCCCCTGACATTGCAGATTTAATCCTTTACTTGTGTCATTTGGTTCCTAGAGATAGCTGTGGCATTACTGCTGTTTGCTGACAGGCAGAAGTGTGGCTGTCACCTCAGACAAACGAGGAAGCTATGATAGGGATCTGTTTTAATTAAGAGAGAAAAGCAAAAGGGAATTACAAACTTCATTGAGGAGCACTGCTTGCTAATTATCTAACATACATGGGAGATGTAGGCTACTACAATTAGCACTTGGGAGAGGTAGAACATAGCACAGGATTTGCATCACTAGCCAACGCAGTTCCCGGGTTTGGGCTGTCCCAGGACTGACAGCACAGGTCTAGCACTTCTCTTTGTCTCTGCCTTTGCTCTTTGCTGTGGTATTGGTGGAAAGGAAAGAGTATTTGTTGGAAAGGGAGTGTTTGTCCTGGTGTGTCTGGTATTTATGTTCCCTCATTCACTCAGAATGTGTTAAGGTGACACAGAATGTGAAAGTGTCATGGCAGATGTCTGTTGTCTGGTGAAGTCAAGGCTCTGTGACCGACGCTGTGGTCCGAACCTGCATGGAGGACTGGGCAGTGTCCTGGTCACTCAAATTGTCAATGTTTAAGACTGATTTAGTCACATTGCTAAAGCAGCCAGGTGTACATCAGCTGACATATGTGGAATAATCCATGTGAGATATAGTCTCCCTGTTGACCTCATAGTGGCAACTCACTCTAAAATAATACTGTTTCAATGCAAAATGAGCCACCCTGTCAAGGGGCCACATGGACTCAGGGCTCTATTGCCTCTTGTGCAAGAGCCAAAGGGCCTCCTGTATCACCTCCTGGTCTCCACTTGTCAAGGTTTAAAGCTAGGCTGGCTATTAAACAAACAACAGACACTCTCTGTTAACCTCCTCCCTCCCCAAAGAGAAGGAAAGAGACTTATGGGGTGGAAAAGTTAAAAAAGTTTTAATGTAACTACAATAATTGCATATTATAACAATGGGAAAAAATAACAATGAAATATATACAAATATGCACAAACCTGATATCAAGCTCCCCCCACCGATAACAAATACATCACCCAGACACTGCAAGGCATGCCCCAGGAAAGTCCCAGACTGTACTCAGCAGCAAGCAGGAGCTAGATTCAGGATCAAAAGTAGAATAATTCGGTAGAATCCTTCTCAGATGCTTAAGCAAGGACCTGAGTAGAGCTAAAGAGCAGCACCCTGCAACACAACCAGGACCCATACCAACAGCCCCATGCTGGGCTTAAATAGGATCCTGGGCCATGGATGTGGGTGGAAGCACCAGGTGAGGCTGCTTAGGGCCGTTAGAGCCCATCAGTGCCCTCAGGCCCCTGGCCATAAAGGGAGAGGGAGTGACCCTTGGGATCCCTCAGCTTTATTTTGAGCATGATGTGTATGGGATGGAATACTGCATTGGGTCAAACCAGGACACTGCTCCTTCTTGATCCCCTCACTAGACCTGTCAAGGTGATAAGTGATGTGATTCTGGATCATAATCCACTCTGCTTTTACATGATAGTTATAAGAACTCACATGTTCTTTGCTTTTAACTTCAATAGTTAGTAACCAGGTGAAAATCTAAGCTTTATATTAAACAAGTCCCCTGGAAGAAGGGATTGCCCTATAACTGAGTCATGCCAAACTCAAAAGAGTTTGAATTCGATACCTTTGAAGTGGTTTTCACCCCACTTGCACAGGCAAACAAGATTATTGTTAGATAGAATGTGAAAAAATATGTTTGGAATCATTCAGTTTTTCAGAGCATTTAACCTTCAAACAGTAAGACTGTAGTCTTTTATCTGGTACACCAAATTTAATGAACAACATTGAAGCACTGATTATAACTGTTATTTTTCAGCAGAAATAAACACTGAATCCTACCAAAACTTTATAATTAATGATTATATTTTGTTAATATTATGCAAATAATATTAATAATTATACCTTAATATGTTAATAATTATATGTTGTTGTACTCACTGGATGTAGCTGTATCTTAAACAGTTGGCAGAACAAATCTTCTTGATTCCCTTCTTGCAAAAGTCTTGACTATTGATGAAGCCTTGCTAACAACAATATAGATTATTATAACACTTTCCCTTTGTTTCTTTTTCAATACTGTCAGTCCATGTCTCGAGACTTTTATAAAATGATTTTGCTTCTTAAAAACACAAAAGCTGTCTGAAGACTGAACATTTCTAATGTCTATGCTTCTACCCTTTGAACAATTTTCATGCTGTTTTTTACAAACTCACCCTGACTGTATTTTTGAGTCTTTTGACTGCAAGTTTTGTCCCAGTTCTATATCATCTTAATGGTTTATGGTCTTATAGTTCAGTGAACTTCTGTAGTGTCTTGATAGTACTTACAAGCTTTGAATCCTGATCTGAGGCTGTCTCCTCTGCTCTGGCTCTTCTAATTGCCTTTTCCTCTAATCCCCATTATACTCTACTTGGGAACTCTACAAGCCTGCCAAGATGGTATCTCTAACACTGGAGATTTAGCTTTGTTATTGCTTCACAAAAGATGTTGAACCAGATTCACATGCTCAAAGATTTCTTAGCAGGGTCTATGGCTGCTAACACACATTGATTGTGATGGTGAAAATTACTTTTGGGGAAAAATAGAAACAGAAGAAGAGAGAACGAGTGAAAGAAAATGCTGAAAAGCTTTCCCCAGGACCAGCCAGGAGAAGAATTGATGGGGGTCCCTAGTGCCCTCTCCAATGCAATAGGGTCATCCCCCCACACCAAAAAAATGTTTCTTGTGGTAACTACATAATCTTTGTCAGGACCTGCTCAAACCTTGTCTTGATCTTCTCACTTATGGTGCTATTAACACTGACAGGAGCATGATTTGGTGAGGGGTAGATGCTGCTCTTGGTTGTTAAGCTCGTACACATTATCGGCTCCTGTAATGTAAACCAAAAGCTGCAACCAAGGATAGGAAAAAAGGGAGAAGGAAGATGAGATTCTCATGCTAATGGCAAAAAGGAGAATCCGCTATAACGACACTAGCATGGTTTGTAGGTGCAAGGCCATGAGGATAACAATATGAGAGCAATACTCTGAGAACAGCAAGGATAAAATACATCCCTGGAGGCTCTGGAAAATGCTGCCTTGGCAGCCTTAGTAAGAGGGTGCAGAGCTGGCAGTGAAAGGCAGGCTGCAGATTTGTGAATACAAGCCCCCCAGCAATGCAAAACTGAGCAACATTAGGAAGTCCTAGAGTGTCCCTCTTCACTTCTTATATGAAAATATATTTCAAATTACATGCTTTATAGGACTATGATATAGTTCAGATCTCTAATACACCCTGATAACTGCCTTGCTCTTCCTCATTTAACTGCAATGTGCTAAGCAAATCTTGTGCCTCTGTCAGGCAATACTAAAGAATAGTTTCTGAAGCGGGAGGGAAAGACGGATTGTTTTCTGTTCTTGATGTGCCCTGAAAAGTTAATGAAAAGATAGATGAAGAAAATGTCTGTGAAGGCAGGAGGAGAGCTTGTATTGCCTTCTACCAGCATCAACTAAATCTAACAGATCCCATTCACACCAGAATGATTGATTTTCTAATAAGCCAAGCCAGGAGGTAGCCTGTTTTTATGTTTCCCATCTTGCTTTGAATATTCTGCCTGGGGCCCCAGAGAGGAACTGGCTTTTATATAAATGAAGTCTAAGTAATCTTAGATGTCTCAAGAAGGACAAGTCTATGTGTGTTCTCTGCATGGCTTCTTGATCTCCAAGGAGGAAAAGAAAAATCTGTGTCATTTCTTGTTTGGCTTAGGGCTCACGTCATGCCGAAAACTCCTTTTTTTGAGGAAGAGTCTTTCCCCTTCAAACCTTACCATTCTTGATTCAGTAACTTTGAGACGGCCCTTAGGTCAATCTCCTCTCTTTATTACCCTTGCTTTCTTGGTGCACATTCCCTTCTATGGGTCCTGTATCCAGCCATTACGAACTCTGGCCATTTAAAGATTGGGCTGTTGCCTCCCTCAGGAAAGGTGGCTGCTAACAGACCTTTGTTGACATCTCAGGGAGATAACGGAAATAAACCAGTGGGTGTGACATACGTGGTGGGATCCAAGAATCTCCGAACAAGTGAAGAGGACTACTGTAACTCCAGGATACCAGCTGATTAATATTCAAGAACTGCCTCCTCCAAGCTCAGGATCAATGCATCCCTATGAGGAAGAAGTCAAGCAAAGGAGGCAGGAGACCTCCATGGATGAACAAGGAGGTTGCAAAAAAACTCAAAGGGAAGAAGGAAGTTTACAGGATGTGGAAAAAAGGACTAGCTACTTGGGAGGAATATAGGACTAGTGTCAGAACATGCAGGGATGCAACACG
>VZSC01013602.1:56003-96824 GCA_013398225.1 Steatornis caripensis | reverse complement strand
AGCACAGGCAGTTCTACCTGAACATGAGGAGGAACTTCTTTACTGTGAGGGTAACAGAGCACTGGCACAGGCTGCCCAGAGAGGTTGTGGAGTCTCCTTCTCTGGAGATATTCAAAACCCGCCTGGATGCATTCCTGTGCAACCTGCTCTAGGCTAACCTGCTTTAGCAGAGGGGTTGGACTAGATGATCTCTAGAGGTCCCTTCCAACCCCTACCATTCTATGATTCTATGATCTTGCTTGAGCTTATGATGACCATATGCAACAGGGTCCAACAGGGCCAGAGGGAGCAGTGTTAAGGTTAAAAGCTGACATTTTTTGGGACCTGGTCTGTATATTTATCCCATGGGGTGAAGAGCTCTGGAGGGAGCATAGTGCCAGCCATGTGACAATATCCAGAAATACAAGAGGAAATTTACCCTCATGAGCTTAAGCATACACCACAAACGATCAGGTGTGATGGCCTTCTCTTGCAGGCCATATTGGAAAATACAACTTCTTTCCCACTGGGAGTAGGACAGGGAGCACCTTGAGCAGAGGAAGCTGTTCCACCACCTGGTTGAGCTTCCAGGATCAATAAGGATGGTAGAGAAATCAACTCCAAATGAAAGGTATCCAGGAATAACAAAGTCAGTCCAGAACCTTGATACCAGGTGGAGGCACATATATTGGTCATGATTGTCCCTTGAGGGTGGTGGATCTGGCAATACCAGTGGGCCTTGTGTCACACACAACCACTTCTTCCACTGAATCACAGCCACCAATACTGTGAAAAGTTAGTGTTAGAACAGGTGATGAGCTGCAAAAGCATCCAGTTCTCCTCAAATCCCCCTGGATAAAGTTGCCTCCACACCCAGCAGTGGTGCTGAACACTGTTAAAATTCATCAGGAAGGAAGGACAGAGGTGAGCTATTTACTTGTGCTCTGCTGCTTAGTATAGCTGCAATACACTGCGGGAACAAGATAGTGTTGCTAACAAAGCAGCTATGTACGTTCATAACATTTTGTGTAACTGGGCACGGAGAGGAGGCTGACCTGACCCAGGAGGCTGAGGATGACATTCCAAAATGTGAGAAGATTATGTACACCTCTGCTGTGTCCAGTGTGCAATAAACACTCATAATGTTGGCCAGTCCCTTGAAAATGATCAAACAAGATTGCTTTGTTTATGTCATCCAAAAACTGTCCTAGAGAAACCTCAGTCAGGACATCGGTTTTGTTGATGAGCCCAGCTCAGAGTCTCTCCTCCTAAATTACACAATGGTACGTGTGACCAGTAACCTAAATGATGGATGGCCTCCACAACAGCAAAGACTGCCATGAATTTACTGATATCACAGTAATACATTTGACTGACACCTTTGTGGCCTGGTGAGCATCCAACGGTTATTGCGCTTTCTCTTGGGGCTCCAAAATAGGTAAGCCATTTCTCTCAGGCCAGGGAGGGCATTGCTTTCATTGAAGGGGGACCAAGAATATAGCCTTGATCAGCTTAAAAATATTGGCTAGGCTGAACACAAAGGTAACAATGTGAAATTCAAGACCCTGTGATATACGTGTAACTTGAGAGGACATGATCTAGTATTCCCTGTGGCCCTATTATCTATGAAAATGACGTGCCCTTCAATTAGTCCTAACAGTGATCAAAGCAGGCTCACAGTCACCTAACAGCAGGCAAGCTGTGGTCTCTTTAGGTACAGCTTGGAGATTACTTGAAAATTCTACCTGGCAGACAAAAAATACAGAAACCACTTGGCAATGGTAAAGATTTTAGCTGATATAACCTGTATAGTAAGGATTGATGTCAGAGGACCCATCTTAATACTAGACCTTAATTAGGTAAGTGTTGCAGCAAGTTTTGATTTTGAGATAACTTTATGGGGCACAAAGCCACTATGCAGCTTCACATCAAGAGGAAAACTGTAGAGCTGAAACAGGAGCACAATAGCAATGAATGCAACCATAACTTTTTTTAAAAGTTGTATCGTTGCCAATATCTTTTAATAAAAAGAAAAGAATGAACATGACACTTTTTTCATTAACTTCATGGATGGATTGAAAAGTCACAAAAGTGAGGGAATAGCAGCAGTGTCTCCTGCTGCAAAAATTTTGAGGCAGATGTAGTACAGCCTAGACATAGCAATACACCTGAAGGAAAGCCAACAACACTCTCATTTGTAGTTCTGGCTTGCACTCTGAGCAGTATCTGGCAATGAGCAGACCATGCCTTTCCTTTTTGTCTAAAATTGAACGTCCACAAACAAGTTCATATTCATCAAAAGTAGAGTTTGAAAAAGTTACAGAAAGAAAATGAAGAGATAGTGAGATCCTTGCTGTGAAGAGTTTTCTGTCTACTGTAACAGCTGTCTTTTCTGCAGAGTGAAGAAGGCTTGAGATGACCCCCATGGCCACTTTATATGATGAGCACCTTTACCACTTTATACAAAGGTAGGTAATGACCCACCTTTACCACCTTATACAAATCACACCGTTGAGGCTGGTAATATAAACTAGTATAACTATACCATCTTAAAAACTCCATGGACCCTCTTATTTTGGCAGAGGTGCTTTTTTTTTTGCTGAACCTGGTGCACAAGTAAATGCCAGTTTCCAGATGTAGCTCAGCCAGTGGAAGAACATACAACTCCTAGATGCTCATTATCCTGTCCTGCTCAAGGTTACTGACTTCCTAGGGCTGTTATACCTAATTTGGCTTCAGTGGAGCCCAAACTGCATGTCTGTCAAAGCTGAAATTAATGTAATGGAAGTACACAAGATCTGAGCAATCAGTATAAAAATTGTCCAAATGATCACCTTACTATCTGCAAACAGCTCCTTTGGCCTTTCTCTGGTGATCAGGGATTCTGGAGTGCCTTTTTGTTTTGTTTTGTTTTGTTTTTGTTTTTGTTTTTTTTTGTTGGCATCTTCCTGGTTGGGTTTGAACAACTAAGATTTTAGCTTATACACCTTCAGTTATGAGCCCTTGTTGCATACCTGGATGAAAGCATTAGTCCTCTCTAGCTATGGACTTGCTGATCCACGTGCCTGATTGCGGAGGCTGTTAAACATATGTGTGGAAGCCTGCATGAGCCACAGCTTTCCCAGTTCTTTCTGCATCCTAGGAAATTTTTCTCATCTGCTCTCAGGCCTGGCCACTGGCTTCCTGGACCTCACCAAAGACCCTCAGCTTTCTGGAGGAGGTACAAGCTCCCAGCTGTCTGCTGTCTGTGCCTCTCCTCTCTGCCATCCCCTGCAGTTTCAGGACCCTTCTCCCCATTTAACTTGCTTCATAATTTTGCCAAGGAGAACAGCAAATAACTGAGAATACAGAAATAATATAAATAGCATCTGTTAATTAAAAATTAGCATAAATAGTGGCAATTTAAATACGCAACTGAAATAACAGGGAAACCCTTTATTATTCAAAGACTCATTTCACATTCTAACAGACAGAAGCAGACACTTCTATTTAATATATATATATATATATATATAAAATATTTGGCAGGCTTTTACAGCCTCAGAAATTAAACAGCTAAGGCAGGCATTTGTGTTAGTAAGAGCAAGGTTTGTGCCTGTATGCCTGCAAAGCAACACATGCACGTGCTTTCTAACTTGCTATAGGCAAAATCAGTCAGGTAATCTTCAACCAAAGATTTAAGCTATCTAAGACAATCAGTCTGAGTTTGCCTGAGAAGAATTAAGGCGTTGTTTCATTGTCAGATTGGGCAACGGTTTCTGACAAGGAGGAGTCAGCACCTCTAGAGCTGGGTGGGTAAAAGCAAAACATCTCTGTGGCCTAAAAATGCTTGCATGATTCTGTCTTTAGGGGATGGTGCGACTTCCATGTGGACCATCCGAACTTCATTTGTAGCCAAGCCTTTGGTTGTAGCAAGAGAGGGAAGCTGATATTAGACATGCTTGTGGGAAAATGTACATCATTACATACAGATTTCATGGCCTTATTTTTAGTGTGTGTCTTGGCTTGTTGGGGACTCAGCTCCCCAGTAGATCTAGGATGCTAAAGGGATTCGATAAGGAAACTTTCAGCATTATTAAAGATTTCCTCTGAGATATGGTGCGTGGCCCTGAGGGCACCACCAGGCCTTATAGTCCTCAACGGGCCTCACCTGGGACCACCCACCCAGGACCCCAGGCCCCATTTCAGCTCAGTCATGCCATCCCAGCTCCAGCAATGCTGTGGGAGTGCGTATGCTCAGTCCTGTCACTGTGCTGCCTCTGGCCGGGCTGGGCCCGCGGCTCGTTTTTCCCCCGAAATATCATGAGCTGTTGGTGGCCCTGTTATTGTCCCCAGCTCTGCCTGCAACACTCATCCCTGAGGTCCCCACAGCACCATGCTCCACAGCCCCAAGGGAGCAGCAGGTCAGTTCTGATTTTGGAATTTACTGTTTCGTATTTAAAATAACCTTATCTGCCAATACCAGCTAGTAGGTCTGAAGGACTTTTTCCAAACCAGTGGTGTGTGTGTTGTATGCAGCTTATACTGACTCTTTGCCATCTCACTGGTTCTTCCAGCCTGCATATGAGTCTCATGCTTTTTTCTCTTTATGTGGGAGGGTCTTTTCCTTCAGCAATTGCCTCTTGTGTCCTCTGTCACATCTCTTGGCCATGGCACTGTTCTCTTCCTACAGCTGCATTCCTCTGATAGGGGAAAGGGCTGCTGAGGATTCACTATCTTCTTGTCTCCTCGGGAGGACTGCAGGAGCTGCTGAGCATGAAATGGAGTGGACTGTCTTGGAGAAAGAGTAGCATCTGGGGGATGAGATTCACCCGTAGTTTAAGACACCTAAATTTAGTATTTCACTCTTAAGGATATGTCTCTAACACTCATGTTGGTCAATATTGCTCTCCAGTGATCAAAAGGGGCACTAAAACACCAACTCCTGGTGGTTCACCAACATTTAGAAACCTACTTTTAGACACATATTTTCTGAAGCTCAGTTGCAGGCAGGGGACAGGATTCGGTTGCCTGCAGAAAGGCAGTTTTGGAGATGTCCTAGTCTGCAAGACATTTGCATGAGGTTCAATAAGGCCAAGTGCAAGGTCCTGCACCTGGGTCAGGGCAATCATCAATATCAATGGGGATGAATGGCCTGAGAGCTGCCCTGCAGAGAAGGGCTTGGGAATGTTGATGGACAAAAAATTGACATGAGCCCGCAATATGTACTTGCAACCCAGAAAGCCAACCATATCCTGGCCTGCATCAAAAGAAGTGTAGCCAGCAGGTTGAAGGAGGTGATTCTGCCCCTCTAGTCTGCTCTCATAAGACTCCATCTGGAGCACTGCCTTCAGCTCTTGGGCCCCCAGTACAAGCAAGACATAGATTTGTCGGACAGGGGCCTGGAGGAGTGCCACAAAAATGTTCAGAGTGCTGTAGCACCTCTCCTGTGAAGAAAGGCTGAGAGATTTGGAGTTGTTCATCCTGGAGAAGAGAAGGCTCTGGGGTGAGCTTATTGTGACCTTTCAATATATAAAGGGGGTTTTTAAGAAAGATGAAGACAGACTGTTGCTAAGAAGGCCCTTAGTGACAGGACAAGAAGCAACAGTTTTAAACTGAAAGAGGGTAGATTCAGATTGGACATAAGGAACAAATTCTTTATGAGAGTGTTGAGACGCTGGAACGGGTTGCTCAGGGAAGTTGTGGATGCCCCATCATTGGAAGTGCTCAGGGTCAGGTTGGACAGGGCTTTGAGCAACGTGACCTCATGAAAGATGTCCCTGCCCATGAAAGGGGGGTTGGACTAGATCATCTTTGAAGGTCCTTGCCAACCTGAATCATTCTGTGATTCTATGGTTCTGTTGGTTTAACAGACATAATGCAGGACTTTGGGGTTGACCCACACGCCCAGGCAGGATGCCACGTGGCATCTCAAATACGCTGAGTGCCTTTACTTCTGCAAAATTTACTCCCTAATCAGCACTGTCACTGGGGTCTCAAGAGTGATTCAGTGTGCTTTTCATCACCTGAATATATCTCTTGGCTCCATTGACTGGTACAGGAGTTCAGATGCACCCATTTGGATTCCTATAAGGAGATACCTACATTTAATCTGTGAGTTGAATCCCAATTTTAATCTCTTTAGCAGTATAACAGTGCCAGACTACTTATAAATCCTTAGCCTAGCTTGAGATTCAAAAACAAACAAGCAAGCAAGCTACTATTCAATCCCAAACACCTTAAAACAACAAACGTTCCACTGTGAGAAGTTAAAATTTATCTTGTGTTTTTTAAATGAAAAGTGGTATTCTCATTGATTTCTGATCCCTTTATACATAGATGAGGCTAGACACTTCAGAAAAATACCAAATATATTCAAATGTTTAATGACTTTGCGGGAGCTGACACCATAGCCATGTACAAATGTCCCCTGTTATTTGTAAAATCAAGTCCTAATCCAGCTTTCAGTTACAGTGTAGGTATCCTTCAGACAGTTAGTGCTAATAAGAAACACGGTCCCTCCATCAAGGTCCTGACAACACTGATTGTCCATCAAGGTAATACAAGACAATTGTCATAAGAACAACCATAGGAATGTCAGTCCCATACTTTGTCTGTACAAGCTGTCTTTCTGTAATAAACGCACCTTTTATTTCCTTGTTTAGACATCAGCAGAAAGATGTGTATTCGCATTTCAGAAGTGTATGTAATTCCATTAACAGTAAGAGAGATTGGAATGTGCAGCAAGAGAGGCTATATCCTAAGGCATTCATCTCTCATCTCTGCTGGAGAATTGCGCTGTGTTTATCTACGAGTACAAAAATTTCATTCTGGTATCTTTCTGTAAATTCTGTATAAACCAGTAACTAACAAGTGCCTTTTCTCTCAGAGATATTTTTATGATAATTTTCTCTGTTTGCCAATTGTAGAATTATCAGCAGGCCATAGATTGCCAAATGTCCCTCTGTAACCTCCAAACCATTTATTACGTATGAGATAAAGAGAAGCAAAACATGTGATTATGACGGAAAGGATATTTTCCCTCCTTGATAGATGCAAGATTTAATGGGAAGTCACCTAGATCCCACTTTACCTCGGTGTGCTTAGAAGTGCTTTATGCTGCAAACTGTAAGATCTTATAAAACTGTGAAGAGAAGAAATCTCTGTTAAAAAAGGACAAATGTATTTTATCTTTGTGCATTTCCACCAAGGTTTTGAAACTTGCAAGCCAGCCTAAAGCTGGGCCTGTAACCAAGCGTAGGCACCAACATTTGGATCTGCTTTTCGAAGGCAAGTTCTATATAGACAGATGTGAAGTCTGTGGCTTTTAAGCAAAAGTATTGTCTTCTCTTAGGAACTCGGAGAGAGTTACAGAAAGAGGGATTTAAAAAAAATGACTCTTTTTTCACTTCTATAATCTATGAACGAAATTTCTCAGGAAATATTGCTGGGCAACTATTCCATTGAGAAAGATTAGAGAAAATGAGAAACTGAAATGGGGCTGTAGTTAAGCAGGACTGGCAATTTGTCACTGCTGCGGGAGTAGGAGAGCAGAGGGAATGATGCTGAGGCTGAAACACTGAAGAATGTCTTCAGAGTGCAATTAGCAGCAGTGTGTTTGATGGAAATGAATTTTCTTCCTTTATTCAATGTTTTTGTGTAAGAAATTGGAAAGTGCAATGACCTAATTATTTCTTTATTGTACTGGCATGTCTTCAAGTGACTGCCATTTCATACTGATTGAAGATTATAGTTGCTAACTATGTTGCTGTAGCAATTGCACGTGTTCTTTCACTTCCATTTGAAAACATTACATTCAATGAAAATAGTCACTGCAAGAAGGGTTGCAGCTCAGAAGTTCGTCCCACGATTTTTCCATTATATTAAAGCAGTGAGATGCAGGGAAAAGAGAAAGAATGGGGATTTAGAAGAAAACTGTTTTCTAGTCCTATCTTTGCGACTCAAACACTGGAAGATCTTGTTCGTGTTACTTGTGCTCTTTACGCATCTTCAAAAGGAAATAATTCTCCCTTCGTTTCTCAGTGAAGCCCCTTGGGATTCACAATGTTTTAATTGGCAAGAACGACCTAGATGCAATCCAAAGATTCAGTGACGGTGAATATGAGCAAAAAAAGTGTTCGTCCTTAGAGGTCAAAGGCTGAAGTAAAACTTACCATCTCACTTACCATTTTTATGATGTGCTAGGAACATTACAGACTATGAGACTTCCTACAGCACTGATTCAGCTGTGAAGTAAAGTGTAATGATTTATTGACCTCTCATTTTATCAAACTACCCATGTATTGTTAAAAGACTGCTGGGGATGGTAGAACTTGCATTAATTTCTACATTCATTGGCTACATAGAGCTGAACCCCTCTGTACTTCTGCTATAAGAGAATTCACGTATGTATTCTATTAATGCTAGGTTTTAGTGATATTCATTATAATTTACTGTGTCATTATGACTTATTATAGATGCTCAATTTGAAAGGAGATGATGAATTTCTGCCTGGAAGAGATGACATTTTTTAATTTTGCAGGTGATTAAAAAGTCTAGGTCAAATTCTGTCCCTAGATTTCACTGAATTCCTCCGAGACAGAATCTGGCCTTAGTTTACAATAGACTTGTGCAAGGCTGCACAGAAAGCTTATTTGCACAATGTTGAAAGGACGCTGTTCTACAGGGTACATAAAACAACTCAGCTTGTCTTTAACTGCTAGTGAACTCATGTAGGTTCAAGCTAATTACTTTTTGGCACAGAGAGACCTGAAGTCTTAATTGCTTGTTCTGAGCTGTCACTTCCAAATTAACTGTCAAAATCCCCCAAACTTGTGTGAGTTCAGTGGCTTGTTGCTGCAGCCAAATTATATATCAATTCATAAAATACATTGGTTTTCCTACGTGACCATTACTTGTCTTGATTCTAGTTCATTTTACGCACTTACATTTTTTAAAGTTTAGGTAATTAGCTGCCTAAGACTAAGCAAGTAGTGAGAAAACTTCCTAAGTATACTTCTCACAAGATTTAGAAATAGCTTAACTGAGACAATCTAACAACTTCTGTTTAGATAAGCAGGTCTCCCATTGGCATGAGAATGCTTAAGATTAGAACTTATGTGAACAGTATCTGAGTTCTTAGCGACCTTCACCATTTTTTCAATACATTTCTGAACTGTGTTTTCTGTTAGGAAGGGCCTGACTGTAAAAACGGTATAGACCCAGATCATATTTTACTTGAATCTTCTTCATATGAAATGGTTTATGTTGCATCCTAGTATGCCATAAATCAAAAGTATTTCATTCTGTAGTCTGTTTTTTGTTTCTCTCATTGGCTTCAATCCAAATGTTAATCTCTGAATCTATGTGTAGACTAAAAGGGAAAGTTTCAGAACTGAGTGGATGGCACTGGTTTCAGAAGTCTGATCATAGTTAGTCGAATTTGAAAGCATTGGCCTGAGATATCATGTACTTTGGAAGATTTATCATTTAATACGTATTTGAAAGCTGTTCATGCTTTATTGCAAACAGTGGTATTGACCTTTATGTGGAAAAGACCTTCAGCAAATTTTCGTTGCATATATTCCTCCTCCTTTTTTTTTTTTTTAATGTATCTTCAGGGATTTTCTGAACTGGTCAGTAACTAGGAAAATATTCCTGTAACTTCTCATATATAAACCACCATAAATGTTGCACGAGTCACTATTACTTGGAATGCATCCAAATGAATTATTAGTGGCGTTTGTTCATTTGATGACTGATGTCTCAACTTTCAGAAATGGTGAGAGAGAGACAGTAATCATTAAAGTTACAACGGTCGTTTCACAGGGCTATTCATGCACCCTTACAGGAAAGGGTTTACTTTTTTCTCTTCTGCTTTAGATCTGTGTCTGCTTTTCTTTTATCTGCAAGGAGAAAATTGAAAGCAGTTTCTTTATTTTATTCTCTATTTTTCCAGGGCCTTACTACTTGATCTTGTGCCAGCATCTATGCAACAACTAGTCAAATTTGTCTATAAAGATAAACGTCTTCTGCAGAAAACTCAAACCAAACATGTATCGAGCTTTTCTCCCTTAGTTTCCTTTCTCCCCCACCCAGGTTCTGGGTGCAACTGGCAGCAGATCCTGCAAAACTCTGGTTTGGCAAAATGTCAACAGCTTCATGTGCACACACACAGGGCTTGATCCACATGAGCACCATGTTAAGATCTTGTGAGACAGAGTCCAGTTAAGAGATTTAGATGTTTTAGCTAAGGTTTATGTACTCCTCTCAACGTTTGAGCCTCTAATCTAATCAAACTTCTTTGTTTTCTAATTTTGTTTGATCATTTCCTTGGTTTCTTTTTCCTTGGTATAAAATGATCATACTTATCAGTCAATCAGTATGTTGTTTGTGATTACTGTAGTTTAGCCTATGAATGGTAGAACACTGTAGATGAGCAAGATCCTCACAAGATTATTATTTTTCCGCACAAATGAACTAATGTTTCATGGTTTTCCTTTAGATTTCACTTACTCTAGTGTAAACAAGAAATAAAAAATTCAAGTTGGTGGATTTGAGAAAGGGGCATAAATGAGGTGAGAATCCATCTGAAAGGCTTGAGCAAGGTGCTTTATAAATTTTTTATGTGCATATATTATTATTATGCAATTGTCAGATTTCTTATGAAGGACCTAAATACATATCTGATTTGCTTCCATGACAGAAGACTAGCTAAAGCTTATGGAAATGCAATACATTATTTCTGCAGTCCGAATGCACAAGTGTAATCCTACAAAATGCCTCTGTATTTGTAACTAGAGGTGGTGGAAAGAAACTTTGGACATAATCAGGAAAAAAGAAATTATGTAGTGAACAGCAGATTTTAGTAGCAAGATTTTAGTGTGTGTGCAATCCATGAGTATAAGGTTAGATGAGGAATTCCTAGTTGAACTGAAGAGCTGAATATCACTGCATACCCTCCCAAAGTGCTGAGCAAGGCATTGCAAATTCCCATTGTGGAAGAGAAAAACCCACTAAATCTGTATAGCAGGTAAACAAATGTTCCTTGGAGCATTCATTTGGTCCATCCCTGTGGAAAGGAGAACTTCCCTGGTGAAACATATTAAGAAGACTGTCTCTCTCACGGCGTCTTCATTCTGATAAAGTCTGGATGCAACTTCTTCAACTAATCTGAGCCATCTATGGGGTAAGTGCATAAATCTAAACTCCCTTTACAGTCAGTGGAGGGAAAGAGGCTCTGAGGAAGGCAACTCTCCCCCTCATTGGACAGTGGCTTGAGAGAACAGTATCATGATCAGCCTAAGTCTGTATGAGACGTG
The DNA here is from genome assembly GCA_013398225.1 of Steatornis caripensis. NCBI lineage: Eukaryota > Metazoa > Chordata > Aves > Caprimulgiformes > Steatornithidae > Steatornis > Steatornis caripensis. The sequence goes on along the minus strand of VZSC01013602.1, from coordinate 85,545 downwards.
ATGCTGCTGAAATGACAGGCCCCAAGCTCCCTCCTGTCCCCAGCTGAGCATCTGCGCTGCCTACCCTTTGATGGGTCTAGCAACCTGACAACAGTTCATTGAAGTGGACCTCTGTTCTTTTCTTTTGCTCTACAAAAGAAAAATATCTAAGGTTTACCAAGCTGATTTGACTCAATTTGTAATCAGCATTACCAACACTAGAGACTTGGCTTGGGCTGAGCATGGGTTAGACAGGATTATAACAGCACAACAGACATGGAGTGGTAAAAGGCAGTTGTGAAACTCCAACCTCCCATAGCCAAGACGAATATCAGCTTGAATTTTCCTATTTCTTTCCTGAAAGTATAGGAAATGTAGATAGCTAATGCTTAGAGTGTTGAAGTTGGGTGAGAAGAATCTACTGTTTTAACTGGAAAAGTAAGAATAAGTTGCTATGGAAGTACAGCAATACTTGGCTAAATTTTTGTACGGAAAGGCATCCAAACTACAGTCAGATTTGCTGCCAGAAATAGTTAATAGTTACAGAGGTTTTTTGGGAAGAGATGATTAGCTGCTATGCATTTGCTGGGAATGTATCCAATATTTGTTTCCAAACATAAATAGGTTTTTCTGGAAGTGAATTAAAATAAATATTTATTATTTTACACAACCTTTGTGTCTCTCTTCAAGTCTTCATTGTTTCATTCACTTCTCTTTTCTTCACGTTCATAATCTCTAGCAAATACTTTGTAAGATTTTGAATAACAGTGTTGTCTACAGGTAAGACTATCTAGGTAAGCTGAGAGCCCAGCAGCTGAAGCATCCTTTACTTACACCTTTCCTGAGGGAGACAAAAACTTCTTTTCTGAGGAGAATTGAGGAAGCTAGTGGTAAGATCTACTCTGCCTAACTTAGAGATCATGTTAGTTCTTTAACACACTTTGTACCTCACGCTGCCTAATTTTCAGCTTCAAGATTCCTCAGCACCTACAAAGTAACTTCAGTAGTAGCAAACTTCTGGTTGCTTTTCATCCAGCTTCTACTTTAGCAAGGATGTCGTGGTGGGTGGACAAGTCCTTTGAACTGAGACTGGAAAGCAGGACGTGTTCAACAGCTTTCCTGCACATAGGCATTTTTTTTATCTACCAGCTGGGCGGTCCCTATCTTTTCCATTCTTGAGACATTTCAGGGAGCTTCCACTATGAACAAAATGTCAGCACGTATTTCTTTTAGTTGAGGTTCTTGATTGGAAAAATCTTGTCTAATGGTAAGAAACATTTCTTTCTCTGGTTTTTTTTTTGTTTTTGTTTGTTTTTGTTTGTTTTGGTAAGATCTACTCTGCCTAACTTAGAGATCATGTTGGTTCTTTAAATTTAGGCAAGTAGTGGGACAGTGCATCTGAGGTAAACACCTTAGATGATTGCCACATGATCAATGATAACTTATTTATGTGGATGGTATTCTCCTCTCTAATAACCTAAAGGCATCTTCCACTCTCCACTACTTATACAGGGGAGGTAGGCATCAGTTTTAAGAGAGTAGGAAGGAATTAATCATACCAATGAACATCTAAGCTAATCATCCTAAAAATCTTTGTTATCCACGGACAGGGATACATTGAGGGTGCAATTCTCAGCTTCATTTAGACATATGAAATGGGTCAGACAAGCAGCAACCTGAACGTCTTAATTTTTCTGCATGAAAAATGGACACTCAAGTGATCATACCAGATGCAGACATCTAGATTGTAAAGCTATAGTTTCCAAGGCTAAGCTTACTCTCACTTTAGTTATCAAAGATTTATATGCATGAGAGATTCTCAGTTTAGGGGGTAGTTGCTTCTGCCCGCCTGGGACTTTCACCAGATCACATCTATGTGGGTTCTCTGAGGTCTGAAAACGGAGGAACTTCAGCTGTAGCCTTTCCCTTGGTTTGTAGAGTTACAGGATCTGTCTCCCTTGCTAAGGTGGTCGATTTCACAGAAATTATAATCAATTATAAGACAGTTCTGTATCTGTAAGGAAATCTAGAGGTAAACATCTGCATTGTAGATACCTGAAGTTAGGTAGGTTGAATCCCATCCAGACTGGTCATGTGTGACTGCTTCCATAGAAAAACAGGCTGAAATGGGTCAGGAATTTAAAATAATTGCTTCTCCTTACATTAGTCCAAACGAGCATTTAAAAACAATGTTGGAGTTAATTCTACAGCAACACAAAGTGCATTTACTATTTGAAGGAAACACACATTTGAAAATTTCAATTCGATGTCATTGAAGGGTACCAAGGGTACAGTGTGAACTCAAGCCTTAATATTGCAACTGGGCTTTCTTCTTAACTTCAGGAGCACAGGATGAAGTCAATGGTGAAGGTGTTGTTATCAATTAGTATGTACAATATGTGACTCTTTGACTTAATTACTTCCAGCGTTATCCTAGTTGTAAGAGATGCGTTAGCAGTACATTTACAGTATGTACTCGTCTCCAAAACAGGCTCTGCAATTTCTCCAAAATCTTATTGAAACTGAGGTTAAAATAGCTTTGTGTCACTTTTTCATGGCTCAGCAAACTCAATGTGGAAAAAAACCTTAGCCCCCCTTTCACCTGTCTGAGTGATGCCAAATGATCAAGAATGTTGAGTCACCTCTTTGGACAGAAACAGAACAGGCTGCGTTTGTCCTGCTGCTGACAAGGCATGACCAAATTTGCCCACGTCTAACAAAAACCCATGGTTGGTAAAAACATTTTATAATTAAAAAGGCAGGCTCTCTTTTGTTCAATTCTTCCAGCGTAGTTATTAATACACATCTGTTTTTCAATTCCTTCCTGGGAATAGAACAGCAGTTTGAACAAAAGCAGCTTCATTATATTTCTGCATTGCTTTACTTTGTCTTTATTCTGTTCTTGTGACTAGTTCACTTGGAGGTTAAGGCAGTCTAATCGCATTAACTGTAATCTTTAACGGTAAGGAGTGGTTGGATGCTGTGATTTTTCTGGTGATAAAGCTGACGAAATGAGTTCCTAACTCCTCTCCAGCTACACATACATACCCTCTAGAGGCAAGCCAGTCCCCTCTTCTGAATCTCACTTAGATAGCGCAGATGTATATATGTTTATGCTCTGAACTGCATCAAGAAAGTGATCCAGGTCCTGACATATTTTTCAAAAAAGTGAGGTTTTTTTAAACCTTCACTAATTTCATGTTTATAGGCAAATAAGGAATGTGTATGTTTGGATGAACACCGGGCAAGTAGAGATCACATACGTTTCAATGAAATAAAAAACAATATAAAAGGCAAACTCGTAGAAGCTTGATACACTTTTGCATTTTTCTAGCTAGGGCAGCCCTGGCTTTCATTCATTCTGTTTTTAAAGAGAGCATAAATGATTTTTCCCAGCATAAAAAGCTACTATTTTTCCCATTTACTCATGATATGTGTGGAAGACGTTGTGAGTTACATCTCTTCAATGCCCCTGTATCTTCCTGTTTGGTGCTGAGGTTCAGATGATCTTTTCACAACTGTTTGCAGAGAATTTGCTGGGATTAGCAACCCAGTAGAGATGGGGTACTGTTATTAGTTAATAAAAAAAAGAACAAAAGCGTGTGGTCTTTTGGGGACAGTTAGTTTCATTTATGCTGCTGGGTACGCAACCGAGCAGTGAGGGTCATATACAACTTGCTGACATTTGATTGCAAGGCTTTTCTCAATGCACATCTATCTTCTCTTATTGAAGTTCCCTTCTGGTTTCATTCTCTGACTAAACAGCTGTAGTTGAAGATAAAGTCTACTATAAAGAACACACTTTGTACCTCACGCTGCCTAATTTTCAGCTTCAAGATTCCTCAGCACCTACAAAGCAACTTCGGTAGTAGCAAACTTCTGGTTGCTTTTCATCCAGCTTCTACTTTAGCAAGGATGTCGTGGTGGGTGGACAAGTCCTTTGAACTGAGACCGGAAAGCAGGACGTGTTCAACAGCTTTCCTGCACATAGGCATTTTTTTTATCTACCAGCTGGGCGGTCCCTATCTTTTCCATTCTTGAGACATTTCAGGGAGCTTCCACCATGAACAAAATGTCAGCACGTATTTCTTTTAGTTGAGGTTCTTGATTGGAAAAATCTTGTCTAATGGTAAGAAACATTTCTTTCTCTAGGACAGTGGTGTCCTGGTTTTTTTTTTTGGTTTTGTTTGTTTTGGTTTGGTTTGGTTTTTTTTTCCTGGGGTGAATAGAAATTACAATGCTCAGTATTTTAAAGCAAAGAGGTTTTTATTCAATCTATGTATCTGGCCACCCAAGTTAAATTCATTTCAGTTATGCAACAAGAAAGATATAGAGGCAATGGTCCTGATCTGCAGTTATTGTAAACCACGATGGCTCAGAGGCTTCACGGCCACAAGACTTGGTCCAACCAGAATCCTCTCCCTTTGGAGGAGGTGCACTTTGAGTTTTATCTTCCATCTGTGGAACTGTGACACACAAGCTTCCCAAACTCTTACAGACCTTCAGGAGAAATGTGGCACTTATCAGTTCATCTACCTTGGTTTAGAATGTAGAAAATTTATGTTTCTTGTCATCTTTTAATAACATTTGAAAAGCAATCTTTGGCAACGATCATTAGAAAAGCCTGTACGTTCCTAACCTCCTTCATTTCCTGCCATTGTTCAGCTCCCAGCCAATCGGAATATTAAGTTCCATCTCAGTTTAGTTTTGAATCAAAAGTGGGATATTAAACTGTTTCTGCTAGTAAGTAAATTAGCTAGCTGGGTCCACAGTCACAGGAACCTGAAGCAGGACATGATTCCACAACTTCCCCTTTCTTGTTTTGCTGATAGATCTTAATCATAACCCAAAAGGCCTGTGTCCAGTAATGAAGAGAAACTCTAACCCCAGCCTTACTCAGTTCCTGAAATGTCAGTTAAATCAACTAACAAGGGGCCATACAGATAGCTGTGAGTCTTAAATTTCTTGCCATTATAGAGGGATATTTTTCAGTAGATATCAGCCTTAATACAAGTATTTTGCATTCTAATCAGCATGTTCAGAGTGTTCCTCCCCACCTGGCTGTATAGAAAAATATCTGCTTGGTGGTAAAAAGCTATTAAGCAGTAAAGAATAGTAGTTCTTATGCTGTATGACTCACATACTTACTTTTCATATGCTCCCTAACTCTCCTGTAGTTGGCAGATTGATTTGCCCAAGTGCTACATTTGGCAAACTTCATTTAAGCAGTCTTGGGTTGAAGTGACTGGAGGTTTTACTCAGATGAAGACCGTGCTCTCTGGCTTACTGTTCAGCTTTAAAAATGAGCAGCCACTGTGCTTAATTATGGCCTAGATAAGGTCTAGAAGGCTGTGGCACAGACAGCTCCGTCTTGATCTATCTACAGTATAGCTCTTTGACAAAGAAATAAAGAAAATCAATTTGGCCACAGATCATTTATTTTTCTGATGTTCAAAAAATAGTCTAATGCAATGAACACTTACAATAAGATTTATGCACATTAGGGTAATACTTCCCTACAGTCTTCATTTCAAAGCTTTCGTAGTTTTGTCAGTCAATTTAACTCAATATCATGACAAAAATAGGTTTGATTTTCTTGGCTTTCAACACACCTTTATTTTGACCAAATCAAGCTTGTAATAACAAGAATTAGAGTCATAGACTAGCAGTGCACCATAACAACTGAATCTCCCAGGGTAAGTAGCGGCCTTTAACAAAAGGTGCGTTGATTTGTCTTCATTAAGCGAGAGAAACCAACCACAACAGATCACTCTTGAGCATTTACTTGTCTATCCTCCAATTTACATCTCTGGGTCCTTTCATCAATTAAGAGAGGTGTTAACCTCTTTTGTTAAAGTTGCTGAGACTTTTCATTTCATTCTTGTTTTTTGGTTACTGATAAACTTCAAATGCTTCTATTTCTAGAAACCCCCTTTGAGGACCCAGTGGAGCATTGCTACAGGCTTATGCAAATGTTGTTCTACAGAATCAGACAGGTAAAAAGTAAAAATGAGTCAAATATTTCTTTTCTGCCCTAAGGGGGTGGAGGCAGAGAGACAGAAAAAATTGATGAGGCATTTTTGGGTTTGGGGAGATTTAAAAAGGGCTCGTGTTTTAAGCAGTTGTATACGAAATGATATGAGACAAGTGAAAAGGCTTGGGGCTGTAAGTGGAATTTGGCAGGGAAACAGCATTTGCTGAAAAGAAGCATCTATGCTTGTTGTGCAGGGAATTGGTTTCATTTGACCGAGCTATAAGCCTTGTCAAATTATGAGCTGTAACTGTAAAATATGCAGCTTTTAAAATGTACACTGCACAGATATGCATGGCAAAGTTAGCTACATAATGAAAAATCTAGTCATGTAAATTGCTGCAATTCAGAGAAAGCTTCTTGACAAAAGTATCTAGCGAGCCTCGTCAGGCACTAAATGACTGCTTGTGCAGAAAAGGGTTCCTGCTGACTTAGTAAGAGACATTATGCCGTACTTATACCTCCCAGGGATGCATTGCTTGCTGGCCATTGTCAGGGACAAGACAATGGATGAAACAAGATTTTAGTCCGGTTCTACGTGGCAATTCCTGTATTTCTAAGAACCTAAATTTTACCTGAAACCAAAAAGCTAGTATCTGAACGTGGGACCCCCTAGGCAAAGCTCATTGCATTACAAAATGCAAATCACAATTGTTGTGTCTGGTTTCATTAGATTAAACTGTGAGCATTGTGTCATGCCACAAGGAAGCCAGTGGGCCAAGACCACTCTTAATTTTCATATCAGTCAGTACAAAAGGATATTTTCCTTTGCAGGCTAAATTCCCAGCTGAAGGTTCAAGGACGTCCTTTTGTGCCTCTGTATTCTGAGTCTATGAAAGGAGCTACCCATATAGCTACTCAGTATTGCTGCTGCCTACCACTGTGCATCAGCTTCCACATCAATTTTGTAGTGGTTTTGACATCGTTCTGCAAATCTGATCAGAAACAATGGACGGGGATTTATTCATAAGGTACACTCAACTTTTGTTTAAAAAGGATAACGGTCTACATCAGATGAAAGAAACAAAGCTCTGTAGGAGCTGTCTGTAGGAAGAGGGGTTTTGTCATCAAAGGTATTTGAGAGGTCAGTTTCAATTGAAATTGTATCTTAATATCACAAATTCCTATGCATTTCATGTCAGGAAAAAAAAAAAGAAAAAGCTTTGTATTAATTATCTTTGTGACCATTCAGCTCGCTTTGCTCTTGTTTCTTACTTAAAATAACTCCTTAAGTACAGTCTGCTTTGTATTACATATTCTTTCTCTTCAATATCCCTTGCTTGCCATCAGATCATGTTCAAGTTCTAGCCAAACCATCTGCGGAAGGTTCATACTCCTGAGAGCGCTAATCTCAATATTTACTTAGTCGTGCACTCATACTAAACAGCCCCAGCTAATACAAAAGACAATTAGTTTGCTGATTCATTGACTCTTTTTCTTAAGTTTCAGCTAGGAGCAATAAAAAATAAGGTTAAATGTACCTTAGAAAAGGCAGTCTGGTTTGCAAAAAAGCTTTGAGCTGAATTATAGATGGCTATTAATGATCAGCTGCTTGGTTCAGTACTGGTGCAAGCTTCTCATCCGGCGAGCTGTTCAGTTTGTTGCAGACAGTTCTTGAAGCCCATTAAGGAGGACTGCTCCAAGGAGCTCTGCTGGCACCCCGAACCCACGACATTATGCAGGGAGGGTCATCAGGCTTTCCCTGAACCTAAATGTCTACCATAATAACAATTAAAAAAAATGACACAGGAGAACTGGTCCTGGGTGGAATGTACTTGTTCAGGTAAGAACCAGCACTGAGGTCTCCTATCATATTTAGAAAGCTGTTCATTTAAAAAAAATAAAATCTTTGAAGAACTACTCATTTGAGCCCCTGTGTATTTCAGAACTGCAAGGCAAGCAGGGCACCATGCCATATTTCCCTCTTCCTGGAACTGGTTCAGGAGGCTGATTCCCAAAGAGCTGTCAGCCGGCCGTGCTTCTTAGCAGTTTCCTTAGCGTTCTCTCAGGAAACGAGGTAGGAGGCTTTTGACTCACTGTCTCGGGCTGCCAAGACCAAAGCAGAAGTTGCACATTTTTAAAGGTGTACTGTGGTACAACATCTAACAGCTGTAGCGCAACAGCACAGCTGGTATCAGCAGTGCAACACATGAGTGGCCTTTGCCTGGGACATGGCTGGTGCCACCAGCAGGAGCTGCCTACCCCAGTGGGAGAGCGAAGGGGGAGAACCCCAGAGGGCTGGAGCAGGAAAATGAGACTGGCTCTGAGCAGAGGAAAATAAGTCAAAGAAGGGAAAGAGAAACATCCCCAGGTCACACTAAGGATCTGGAGGAGTCGCAGAAAACTCTGGCTTTTGATTTTTCACAGTGCCATCAGCTCTTTAAGGACACTTGTCCAGAAACTCTCAGTCGTCAGAGGGCAAAAGAAGAGACTTGGTATGGTGCCCACTCTTAACTCTGCCATTACAAAATGCAACTGATTGAAATTGCTGCCAACACAGGGAAGAAAACAGGGTAATTAGGCAGCCATGTCACTACTCTTGTTTAATTTGTATTACCAAAGCAGCTAGAAACAGGAGGCATTTCTCTGTGTTACACAAATACAGAACAAAGTGATGGTCCCGTTCCTCACAACCTGCAATGTTAATATCCACAGACAAGAGACTCCAAATAAGCAATGTAAATGTTGAGATGTGTGAGAGGCAGCAGGTCAAGCATCAACACAGGACCTGACTGTGCTGAGAGAGTGAGAAGAAAAGGGAGCTGGGGACAAGGAAGGCACACATAGCCTTGGCCTGATGCAGCAGAGCCACTGAACGAATATGCCGAGTGGATGGGATGAGATGGCAAAGTCATGGGCTTAGGGAGAAAATCCTTGCGGTGATGTCCTGGCTGCACATCAACAGCACAAAATGACACCTTTCGTTGCCAGAACAAAAGCTGTTGCACTGACTGAGACATAGGATTGTAATGCTGTGAGCAAGTTGGCAAAACAGTCAGGATATGTACAGGTGCATCCCAGGCAGCCTGCGTTAAATCCAAGGAGCAGAAAGCCAGGTTATAAATAACAACAACATACTGTCGCCGGGGCTAGGAAGTCACAGAATCAGGGAATCACAGAATGGTAGGAGTTGGAAGGGACCTCTGGAAATCATGCAGTCCCAGCCCTCCACTAAAGCAGGTGCCCGCAGACCAGGTTGCACAGGAATGCATCCAGGCGGGTTTTGAATATCTCCAGAGAAGGAGACTCCACAGCCTCCCTGGGCAGCCTGTGCCAGGGCTCTGTCACCNAGAGATGCTCCCTCCAGTCCCCTCATCATCTCTGTAGCCCTCCGCTGGACTCTCTCCAGTTCTTCCCTGTCTCTCTTGAACTGGGGAGGCCAGAACTGGACACAGTACTCCAGATGTGGCCTCACCAGGGCAGAGCAGAGGGGGAGGATCACCTCCCTCGACCTGCTGGCCACACTCTTCTCAATGCACCCCAGGACACCATTGGCCTTCCTGGCCACAAGGGCACACTGCTGGCTCGTGGTGAGCCTGTTGTCCACCAGCACTCCCACAGTCAATTCTAGCCATAAGTATTTGCTTAAAAAAAAAAAAAGGAAAAAAAGGGCAAATCCCCCCTGTTCTAGGGTTTAGAGCTTGTCAATGGTGTCAGTCTGACAGTCCTGGAGCCTGAAGTCGTCTCATTACCCACAGAACAAGTGCAACACGGGAGGCAGCAGGGCAGGTTTTTCAGCACTGATCTGACAAGCCTGCCTTTGGCAAGTAAGATGCTGGTTTCCTGTGACAGACAAATTGTTGATCTCCTGATGGAGTCTGCAGTTTATGGTGGTAGGAGCAGTGGGGTTCAGAGAGCGATTGCACTCTCATTGAGAACTGAGCTGAGCTGAGGCAACCCACCTGCTTTGGATAACTTGAGAGTGAAGTCAGTCAGAAGTAGTGCATTACGGTCAAGCCCCATCGCAACGTAATTTAACCGAGGACCGCACAGACAAAAAATAGGGCCCCACTTTAGCATTTTCTCACCAAAGTTCTGTGTGTTGGTTTTCAGACCCTTGACTCATTCAGTATCTTACAAATTCCTGACTTGGATGTTGTTATGCTTCTTAACATGGCTCAATAACAAGGGACGTGAAGTTCTTAGGAAAAACTGGTGAGACGGGCACGAGCCAGGTTTGATGTAGAATTGGCAGAGTCACCTCACACAGATGCTTCACCCAGTCATACGTACTTCCGCTTGGAAGCTGTTTTTCATTCAGTGTTTGTCATATGCTAAATGCACAAGCAGCTCAGACTCTCAGGACCTGCTTGCTGTTCCTGATAGCCTAGATGTTGGGGGGAGGAGGCAGGCTGCATGAACAACCCTGCAAACTCAGGAGCAACCAGACCTCCCATGTCCTGATGCCTGCAGAATGTCCTAACCGCTTGGCAATCATGCAAGAGGCAAGGACAACTGCAACTGCTTGTTTCAAGCTGAAATCTTTGCTGCTTGGGAACGTAAAGACAGCTCCTAGAATACCTGGCAAGGGCTTCTTCTTTCTGACTTAGGTATGAGAATGGCTGGTCCCAATATCATAAGTTTCTACATCTCTAATCTCTATCCCCAGTTTTTCTACCTCCATGGGTGGAGCAGATTTTATATGTTATTAAACTACTGGTTTATTCTAAACTAAGAATTAGTTTAACCAAAACTGCAACACGTCTGAGCAACTTGGAAAGCACTGGTCAAGCAAAAAACCCTCATGCCTTAGATACGTGTGACAGGTAGGTACCTACAGTTTTTCTCAACTTTTCTTCATGTTTTGAATACTTTTTTCACCTCACCTTCAACCTTTAGTTCTTTGTTGGCAGAGTCCATGGTTACCTTGGTTAGCTTGGGGTTTTAGTTTCTCTTCTTTGTTATTCATATCAGGCAAACTGGCTTGTAAACCACTTGTGCTCGTTTAATGCTTGGAACTACACTGGTTGTGTTTAGGAGTTTCACTAGTTTGTACCAGGTACTTTTGATATTGTCCGGGATAGCAGTATATCTTTTTGACTTGCATTTTGATATTCTGCACTGCTACTGGAAGATGTCACTATTTTGCAATATCTGTTTAAAATTAAAGTGACGATTTCAGAAAGCGCCGCACCTACTTCGTTTTCAGATATGGATTATCTGTGTGTGTGCAACAGAAAATGTGAACTTTATCACATACTTCCTTACCACCCTCTTGGATGTCAATAGTAAGATTCTCCACCAGTATCAAATAGGGTGGATACGTCTTGTTGTCTGATTTAAAAGACAGAATAGAGATATATACTGAATATTTTTATACCATTACTTTCCATTTTGCCATCTGCATCTACTTTACTTGCAGGAAGGCTTTTTTTTCTTATGAGTACGTTTTGAGTGGCTTTTAGTGTCTTTATCAGTATTGATTGATTGCTTTCCTTACACATGCTTTTCAGCATTGCCTTTCATCCACTCTTTATGCATCCCATCTTTATGCATTGGTTTGTTTCAAATTTTTATTAAACAGTGATGCTTAATCCTTTTTTAGACCAATACATTTATGTGAACTTTGATTTTAGAGCATTCTTGAACTGCGTTTAAAACTAGTCAGCTATGCCAACAGTTGCTTTGATTTTTAGAAAATTGGTGTTTTTAAAGGCATAAGTTTATACATCATCTATTGGTGCCACATCTGTTTGTACAACACAAATGTAATTAGACCATTATCATTGCTACCTAGGCAACAGTTGATTTTTAGATCATCTTGTGCTGGTGATTGACTTGTAGAATACTGCAGCCCCTGGAAACAGGCATTTGTTGTTTTCTAGGAGAAAAACCCTGCTCTAAACAGCAGCTATTTACTGTCAAATGTGTAGATGTCTTTTTTGAGCAATCGCTGTAAAGTCATTTCAAAACGTGGAATGCCTTTAAGCAATGGTGCTTAAAATTTGATGACATAGACTATTCAATTACCTGAACAAGTTACTCACCCAAGAAGGGGTCATAACTTCAGAAGCACATGATCAGAGCAGGAAGACAGGTAATATATGAGTTCAGAATTGCTTGTTTTGTAAGGGAATCAGCCTATTTCGTTTAAATAAACCCCAAGGGAAACCCACAACTTCATGAACATTCTGTCATGCCTGGACTGGCAGCTTCAAGGCTTGCACTTCTCCTCCCTCCTCTGTGAAAATGCAGCATTGCCAGGTGCGACTAGGACATGAGCTTGAGACTCTGGAACAGTCTGGTTGGAAACAGCATCACTTGGACTTTACGGCCAATCAGTCTGGACCTGCCTGGGAATTCTTCTGTTGCTAAGCAGGGATGAAATGGGTGAGTGTGACGGTGTCTTGCTCTAGGACCTCTGACATTACAGGTTGGAGGCTCCTGCCCACCTGCTAATCCCGTTCTTGCTCTCTGCTGTCTGAGCTGATGCCCACCCAACTGCTCATATAGCCACAGGGACTCTGTGTCAAGCCCTTGGAGGAGCATTAAAGTTGTCCAAAGTGGCAGAGTCCCCTTCTGAAGTTTTGCACCCAGCGACGTGAAAATCCCCCTCCATCTCCCTCCATCTCCCCATCTCCTTGGTCACAAGGGAGACATTAGTTCAGATTATATTGCCGTTTATTCGTCTTTAAGAGAGCAAGACGGCACTTTGCATATTAATAGACTGAAATTATAGATCCATTTTCAGCGCAGAACAGGGCAAACAGTCAGGAGATATTTATAGCATGTTCCCAACCTTACAGTAAGTTTTTGTATTTGAAACACTTGGGTAACATAACCACTCAGCTTTTTAAGTTGTTGCCATAGGAGGAAAGAGAAACATTTACATGCAGCGAAGGAGAACTAAAGCAAGTCTTGCAAGGTACTGTTCTGCATTATCTCTGGCACTTCTGTGTCAATGGGGAATTGGGGATGGCAAGGATCCAAGTGCTCAGCTTTTTACAACCAGTGATGTTCCTGCTAATGTTTTTCTCTTTGAGGAAAATTCATCAGATGTAAAACCTGAAGACACATTATACTGTTCTGATCATCCTCCACTACTCTTGATCCATATGTGTTTTAATACAGCTGACCCCAAATATTCAAAATTCACAATTCATGCTCCCATAAGTGATATTTGGTTAGAAGCCAGAACTTTTTAAGGAAAAATCCATAAATAATAGAATGCTTTTTTATTTCCTTGTCTTTTATGAGCTGTTAGGGTACACAGGAGTCACTATCATAAGGATTCTTTCGTGAAAGTTAGGTCTAGATATCCTTGCCTTGCCTTTCCTTTCACCTTTCCTTTCTTTGCCTCTCCTTCCCTTCCCTTTTCCCTTTGTCTCCTTTTCCCATCTTCTGCCCTCTCCTGTTGTTTTTTTTTTTTTTTTAATCAGTGCTGAGATTCTCAGAAATAATATGATTCTGGACTCTAAGAAAAACTCTCCATGACACAAGCCTGCTAATAAAAGCCAAAGCATTAGCAATACTGGAATTTACCCTTGTGGACAGGGTTCCCAGGCTGGTCTTTAGCTGCCTTTTACATACATTTTGGAGGAATGATGTTTCCTTTCTCTCTTTCTGGTTAAGAGAAGCCTTGGTAAGATGATGACCTGTTCCAGTTTATCTGTCTCAGACATTTACACATTGAAGACAAAGATTATGAGTTAGTCTTGTGCCTGGCTTCAGCTCTTTAAAGGAGGGAGGGTAAGGCATATCAAGTCTGTGAGATCAGTTTCTGTCTTTCTGTGGGCCATGACTTGAAAATATGATTAAATCTAGTATATTGTTTTTAAATTATCACAAAAGATCCATGACTATTTAACATGACCTGTTAAAAAAAAATTGTTTTACACTGTGGAGGTGGGTTTCAATAACCTGAAATGTCTGCATTATGTGTCTACATATAAATTGGGTGTCAAACCGCTGATACAGGCAATGAAGATTTCTGGAGGATCTCGCTCAGCTAACCATAGGGCTACAGAGTCATTTATGCCACTCGGTCTCCAGAGTCTGTTTCAGAAAAAGCAGTCTCCCATAAGTTTGTGTCGTGCCTGCCTACCCTGTGCAGGTATCTGGGATGCCCCTGAGCACCTCCACTAGTACCAGACCTCTATGAGACCTCCCACCCGGCCATTTGAAATTGCTCAGCTGATGTGTGGGCATCTGCTCTGGAGGGAGATGAATCCCTTTCCACACACAGCATAAGGAGCTGTATATTAAGTTACTCTAAATACAGGCGTCTCTTGCATCTCTGATGCCCTAAAGCATCTGACATCTGCACTGGGCTGAGAGAGCTGTTGTGAGTCTCGTGCCTTGAGGATGTAGTGCAGAGTGGTGGTTGGAGGTAGGGTGGGATGTCCTAGGGCATCTCACGTGGGTCTATGGACCAGAACATGGGCAAATAAACAGATTTCTGACATATTGTCTAGATTTCCATGGAGTGTAATGGGAACTAAGACACTCAGCTCAAAACAAGACACCTTGAACTGTCTTAATCTGTGAACAGAATCTGTCTTTGGTTGTTATAAGGTGCAAACATGTACAGTTTAAAACTCACATAGATATTTCATCCAGTGGTATTTGTACTACCAGATGTTACCCATCTGCACAAACAAAGGTGAGACATTCTCTTTCGTGTAAGAAAAAATCAAAGGCAATAATTGCATATACGATTGAGTTTTTTTGTCTTAGCTTCCAGATTATTACTTTTTGGTCTTGTGTGTCTGCTTTTTTTTTTTCAGTTCAGTGATGTATTTTGAAATTTGTATTCCTCGCTTGCTAAACTCCCAAATGCATTATTAGAAAAGCACACTAGATTATGAGTTTTCAATTGCAAGATGCATATCTACCTCTTCACATATGCATTTTATGTAAAAAGACAAGCATGCTTCTTATTTTCTCACTACTGTATGACTTTTATATTATGGTTTTGCTATGAGAGTTTCAAAAATTATTTCAGACTAATGGATCATGTCTGAAGGAACAAAACAACAAATATATTTTTGCTTTTTATTAAGGCTAATACATGCTAATAAATGCTAATGTCATTTTCTAAAGTACCAAATAGTGGTATCTGACTCCAGTATAAGAATCAGCCGATTAGTCTCAGGCAGGCGAGAGATGGATAAACCATTAAGCTCAAAGATCACAGATTAAAAATGAGAATGGAAATCTCAGGGAAGAAAGGGTGTATTTTAAAACACAGACAGATGTCTGGTGTCTTCCCCGTGCTGTCTGAACATCCCCTCCTGCTATAGAAGTATTCGTCTGCTCCAGGGAGTCCTGGGATACCTCATTCAGGCAAGTTTAAGTCTTTCTAGTACCAGTGAAAGCAGAGACGTTATGTGATCCCGCGTGTGGCTCTGAAGGTCACTATATCGCATGTAAGAAATGTCATAGTCTAGTCTTCCCAGCGTACATACAGAGACGTTTCACTCCACCTTGTAAGGACAGAAAACAGAGATCTTCCCCGACTGGACTGGAATCCCAGAAGCTAAGTATAAATGTGAAAAAAGCAAGAGTGAAGAGATAGTCTCAGTGTGAAGTCAGTCAGCCATGAAAAAATATTGCAAAGGATCGGGAAAAATTAATGCCAGGGATTGAGTTGTTATAGATCCTTGTTAACTGAGAAAAGAACAGGATGCCAGATTTTTCTCTGGAGGCTAGCAGCAATTTCTACCACATTTTAGGTGAACAACAGGATTGTGACGTTTTTTACATGTTCTTTTCTTCTGGTTGAGACGGAGAACTGGTTATCACAAAGGCTCGTATTTATTATGCCCCAGGTGAGAAGTGAATGATGCATAAATGTAATTCGTTCTTTCTGCGGCAGTTCTGAGACCTGCCCCAGCAGGCTGTGCTGACAGCTGCCCACCCACAAACAGAGCCACACGATAAGGTTATTGTGAAAAAGATAGGTTAATTGGATTAATTGTACAAAAGCATAGACTCAGGAGCAGTCACAGGGAAACAGAAATCTCCTAACAGGCAAGAATTATTTTCTACACTGCCACTTCAACAGAGAAGAGAGCTAGATTTCCACCGCAGGTGTTTCTTGCACTCAGAAATCAACTTTTCTGGAGAGCTGATGTCTTGGACGAACCCGTGTGAGTCTGAGCCCTGCCCACGCCACGCAGCTTTCGAAAGTAAGGCTTTTGGTGTCCGGGGCTGGCACCACGGCTGCAGAAAGCTCTTGTGGGGCAGCCGACACAAACACTGCAAAAGCTGGAATTGAGAACTGTTAAACACCAAGCAAAGGAGTCACCGCTATCTTTATTTCTCCCTTTACCGTTTGTAAAGTATTTGGAAGAAGACAGTTGCTGAAGAGCATTTTTCAGCCCTTTCTCAGCCTTGTTGCTACTTTTCTGTCCACTTTTGAGCAGAGTACTATAAGAGCACAATTGACATTAGATAGGATATTTTCTGTTCCTTAAAATCAGAGGGTTGCTGTGCCTGCTAGTTTTGCTACCCATTAGCCAGAGGGAAATCTGATGGTTTTGTTTGTCTGGTACATTGAGAAACGCCCCATTCAAGGAATTAGAGAAAGAAAATAGGGACTGAACATACAAAATAGACAGCGAGATGACAGCTGGATGATGGCAATAAGATGTTATCTTGAGAATTAATTTTGTTCATTAAGCCTGCAGGGATCCCACACTCAGCTTCTGTAAAACAAGGTCTTTAAAAATTGCGTGTAAAGACTAAAATGGCTGCAATACTTCCTTTTGTAAGCGATGAAGCAATCACTTAAAAATGATCCACGGCTCTGCAACGTGACTTGGGTCTGTGTGTGACAAGGATCCAAAGACACGAGCTCCTTTCAAAAATTATTTTGATAAAAGAACTTTTATCTCTCTCTAAATAACACGGAGAAGCAGTTGCATTTCGGTGTTTGCTGTCATTAGCTGCATTCTGTATGCCATCCACGTCTCAAAATCCTCTCATGAGCTGCCCTTGTTCCCTTTTACTATGTTTCCATTTCTGAGGTGAAACTCTGGACCCAGTGAAATCTGCAGAAGTCTTGTCATTACTTGTCTCTGGGTAAGTAGTCATACTTGGTTCACCTCAGCAGCTCAGACAAGAAACTGTGCTCTTTTATATACCCAAGCTCATTTCTTATCACATAACCCTTCGTCCTTCCTCGTTGTCTTGCCGAAAAAATGCCTTCTCATTCTTCCATGTTCCTCCCTGCTGGCACTGGCAGTAGGTGCAAGCCGATACTCAAAGAGCACAATAACTTCGGTAACAGATATTATTAGCTCTGTCATTGGCACTACTAGCAGTTGTGTACTCAGGGTTTATGTACACTTTGGAGTATGATGGAGCTAAATAACCATGTTTGCAAGCAGTGACAAATGGCTTGCTCAATCCATACATTCACTTCCTTTTTCATATTGAAATGACTTTTTCAGGTTTGTCAATAAATACTAGAAACACGGTGAGTAAATTGCTCATTTGTTAAGTTTCTGAGGCGTCATTTTATTCATATAAGGTGTCTTCGCACAAATCAGCAAGGTCTAGTCACAAAAAGCCAGTTGTATCTTTAATCCGTACTTGCAGTAGTTAGAGGGTCTTTCGCAAACGTGTATAATGAGGAAAGCCAAGCTTCAAAGAAAACAGCTAGCTATATTTACTCTAAAGAGACCTGTTAATAAATAGACTTGGAGAAAGAAAACCAAGTTAAATCGTATGAACAAAAATCAGTTAAGCCTGTGTAAACTCATCAATTAAACCTCGGAGATTCTGGGGCAGTCTGCACGGGAGCTGTGACCTCTGCTGTTGCTGACTGAGGCCAGGCTTTTCTAATTAACATGACTCTCCAGGGACCACCGAATTGATGATGAGTTTTGTGCAGGTACCTGATCACCATTGTAAATAGAAGCCCAGAAATTCAGATTGCAGGTGCTTCATTATGTGCTGCTGAGACGTATTTTCTCTCTGCATGCAAAACATGGAGTCCTACAACAGAGTTGCCCAGGCGCCGCTCTGAAAATTCAGTCCACACAAGGCAGCTGCTTTTACATTCTCGTCATTCAGCCTTTCTGAGACTGAGTGTGACCTTCCATACATATTACTTTATTTAAGTGACAAATTGCATACTCCGTAAGAGTATATTTTCTCATAATTTCCGATAGTATTTAAATACACCAGAGGTTTTTGCTTTGTGCACTTTTGGTAGGAGGTTGTTGCATATTGACACTTTTGCCTCAACAGCAGAGAGGAATGTCTTATTAAAATTGATGGTTTCTACTACATGACCTTTTCAAAAAGCATTTTACTTAAGATTCCCAAGCAGTTGAAATCCTACTATTCACATTACATTTCTGTCCCATTTAATTTCCTCACTCCCCTTCTGTCTTGAAACAATTAGAAACCAGACAGGCTTTTCTCTAGCCTTCGAGGGGAGACTGCTTCTTAATGAAATGCAAACAGGACCTTCTCAGAAACAACATTATATCCTTACACGGATGGAGATACAGACGATCGGTGACTAAATAATAAATCTGGGCTGCCTCTCCACTGGGAAAATTGGAAGTGTCAGGGCATGAGCCCAGGCACTAGGATGTACTTATGATACCGGGGACTGTTACAACAGTGCCTGGCATGGTTTCGGACCACACCAGACCACACAGAGGGTACCAGTTTCAACTGTATAGGCTGGCTCTAGGCTTCACATTCTCCTAAGCAGATTGGCAAATATTCACATTCCTCTCAATTATATGTCTTTAAAAAATTTCAAGTACCCTTGGGATAAAGACACAGTTCAGGCACCTTGTCCAAGCAAGCTGTTCAGAAAAGAAAAAAGGCTGTGGGAAGAAGAAAAAGGTGTAAATCTGGAAATAGCTTTGCCTTTGCTACGGTAAGGTGAAGTCAGAGACGTAAGTGAGGGGATGTACTGCAACAGCTTGATGAAAGCCCACGGGGCTGGAGAGCTGGAGAAGGGCCACAGAGAGGACCCAGGGTTTCAGCTGCCACAGATGAAGAAGCCACAGGGGAAAAATTTTTTAAAAAAGGATGAAGTCCAAAAGCTTTGGAGATGCAAGGAGTTGGTTGCAATGTTGAGGCTTCAGGAGGAGTCTCGCTGAATTCAGCCTTGGTGAGAGGTGAAGGTGCTCTGCAGCCAGCTCATGTTTTTCAGCGCAATTTCACCACCATAATTTAGAAAAAAAACCCACCTTGGTATTTGCCTCCACAGTGACATTACCCTCATTTTCTGAGGAGCGAATAATATGTGGGCTAAAGGTAAAGAAAAGAGACACAAGTGTTATCATCCCTGGGGACTTCATTTTAATGTTTCTTTCACAGAAGCACATTTCCGGTGCCATGCTGGGACGCTAACAGATGAATCATAGAATGGTTTCATTTGGAAGAGAACTTAAAGTTCACCTACTTCCAACCCTCCTGCCATGGACATGGGCACCTTCCACTAGACCAGGCTGCTCAAAGCCATGTCCGACCTGGCCTTGAACACTTCTAGGGAGGGGGCATCCACAACTTCTCTGGGCATTAAGTACGTCTGGCTCCATGTCCCGTAATATTTCAACCTTTTATCTTCTGGTCTAGTAAGGAAGTGGTGCAGAACTAAAATGCCACCCATACTGTGATAGTTTCATTATTGTTTTATATTTAAAAAATGTCCTGTCGTTCACGGAAATACGACACCACTGGAAGACCAATAGGAACTAGCTGGAATTATTTACTTGCCTTAAATCCTTGCTTTTTACCTGCAGCAAATCCATGTTTCCTTTGTAAATATCTGCTAGCAGGATGGGGAGTTAGAGTATCAACGCAGGAAAAAATGTTCATTATAAGCTGTGCAAGGCCAAAAGGAAGCCATCCAAAAATGTTGTTGTTGTTCCTTAACTTTTTGTTGTATCTTAGAACAAAAACTGAACTTTAACATTAAATGACACGTACTACTCCCAACAGCTTGTGTCCTTACATTTTTAAAGTATATCAACTACATATTTTGCTCTTTTGTCATGATTTAAGACTTTTGCATTTCCATCTCAGCATTTAAAATACGTTTGCTGCAAGTGGAAAGGGTGACGGCAAAACACTTCAGAATTGCTTCTGAATATTCTGACCTTAAACTTGATATCTCTTGCTCGCAGAATAAGGCTGGCTACTGCTGCACCTCATCCAGGGTTGGTTGACTGAAAGCTTCTAAACATGAGGGTGAGCAATAGTGGGTGACAAAATATGTTCTTGTGCGTGTACAAGGCTGAACCCATTTTTGTATATAATTCAAGAAATACGTGGCTTGATGTCCTCAGTGTTTGTGTAAGTAAGTCACTTGTGCCCATTTAATAACTGCAAGCAACTAACACTGGGACCCTAAAATACCCTCCAAAACAAATCAGGAAGCGGTATTTGAAACAAACTCTCCAGTTACAGGAATAATTCTGTGTCCTTTTGTACAATTGTGTTGGTTTTGGCTGGGACAGGGTTAATTTTCTTCATAGCTAGTGTGGGGCTATGTTTTGGATTTGTACTGAAAGCAGAATTGATAATGCAGAGATGTTTTAGATATTGCTGAGCAGTGCTTACACAGAGCCTTTCCTGCTCCTCAACCCACCCCACCAGTGAGAGGGCTGGGGGTGCACAAGGAGCTGGGAGGGGACACATTGGGGACAGCTGGCCCCAGCTGACCACAGGGATATCCCACACCGTGTGATGTCATGATCAGCATACAAAGCTGGGGGAAGAAGAAGGAAGGGGGACATTCGGAGCGATGGCTTCCCAAGCAACTGTTACGGGTGACGGAGCCCTGCTTTCCTGGGGATGGCTGAACACCCGCCTGCCCATAGGAAGTAATGGACGAACCCATTGTTTTGCTTTGCTTGTGCACGCAGCTTTTGTTTTGCCTATTAAACTGTCTTTATCTCAACCCATGAGTTTTCTCACTTCTACTCTTCTGATTTTCTTGCCCATCCCAGCAGGGGAAGTGCGTGAGCAGCTGTCTGGTGGTTAGTTGCCGACTGGGGTTAAACCACGACAACACTATATAACACAGAGTTGTATATCAATTATACAAGCAAGAAAAATTACTCTTTTATAAAATAACTGATTTTGAAAATGCAGAACAGATAAGTACAGTGTATGTTTTAAAATAAATTTGTAACTTAAGTGTTCTTCTGAATAAAAAGGGACTGATATTTATTTAATAGGCTTTTATTTCTGGAGTTGCTAAATCCTTTATTGCTATATTGCAATAAGAGAAAGCCAAGTGATTTTTGATGTATGCTCTAATTAATCATTTCTCCGTTTTTCCAGATCTATGTCAGCACCATCATTGCTTCTATTTTAACAACAGAAGATGGAAAAAAAGGTATAATTTAAAACTGTTGCTTGGTATAACATTGGTGGGTATGTAGAAAACCAGACAAAATCACGCAGACAAGCAGAGATAAAATGATTAATCATTTCTTCAAAAAACCCCATTGATTTAATAATTTGGGGCTGAATGAGGTTTATTTTGGAAAGACCAATTAGCCGATGGCTAGGAGGAGATAACCATGTGTGGAGTGTCCTTGCTGAGTGCATAAAGTCAGCGGTATCTAAAGGTTAAAAACAGATGCATGAGAACCTGCTAGGAAACAATTCAGGGCTGAACATGCATGAGGTCAAGTGTGAAAACCGTTTCCTGCTTATTCTGTTTTTTATCTCCAAGCAGAGAAGAAATCAATAATCCCACATAGCGCACACTTTTGAATAAGAACTAACCGTCCCATTCTGGGTACCCCATTCACATGAGCTCCACGCATTGCTAAGAAAAAAAAAGAAATAAAGGATCTTTTTTCTCTGTTGCTACAAATTAGGAACAGTATTTTGCTTCTTCCTGTGGCGTTGCTTTAAATACAGGTTAGCTCACTGCACACCTGAGAGGGACACAGAAGTTAGCGTACAGCTATTTGGATATGGAATGAAAATACATCCCATGAAGTGCTTTGACTTCAGCAGACTCTGCAGGCAAAGCTGAAACATCCAAGAATGGGAGGAGTATTTGCCCTAATTCCTGGAGCAGCATTTTACTGTTCTCTCCTTCTCTTTCCTTCTCTTTCTCTTTAAACAGAGGTGATTGCGTAAGGGAGCTGAGGCAGAGACTCATAGACCCCATTCCATCAGTCAGTTCCTTTCAGTGCAGATGATTTTCTTTTCTCCACTAGCAAACATTGATTTTCTTAGTTTTGGTTTCTTTGGAGCTTTACTCTTCAAGGCTCCGCTCGCTCTCATTGTGTTGCTGTAGATCATCAATAACAGCAAGAAAAACTCCGACAGTAATGCGGGCTGCTTACCTACTGCTTTCTAGCTAGCAGAGAAAACACAAAAGCACAAAAGGAAGCAGAAAGACAGTGCTCTGGTGGTTAATCCCTTCTTAAAACCTTCCTTTACTGTGGTGCCAGCAGCAAAACTTGACAATGGTCAGGCTGCAGCTGAGCAGAGGCCTCTGCCTAATGCCGAGACCAGCAGCATCACTTCAGTTTGCTGTTCTCTTGTGTGCCTCCATCTGCTTTGCCTATCCCTCATCAACACTTTTAGGCAGGGCCTGCTTTTTCAGCTGCTGTGTCACAGGGAAATACCACGCTGCTCATGCTGTTTAAACCCGATTTGGATCAAGGAAAGACGTTTATTTACTTATTATTGACATGTAAGTAATGAGCAATCACTGAAGCATCCATTCAGGATGAATGGAACAGGTAAACAACAGCGCTAGACGTTGAAAAACCGTTCATGAACCCCTACGAATTTCTGAAGATCCTTTTACAATGAAACCCAGAATGATTTAATCCTATGCCATCACGCACTCTCCTTGGCAGCAGGGATCGCCCAGATGTGCACCCCTGCAGTGTGACGTGCGGGTGCCTCAGCCCCATGGGTAGCCCTGCTGCTCTTCCCAACCTGCTGAACCACAGAGGGAGCGCCCGGCGATCCTGGCATTTCCAGAAAGCCGGCTCTGCTGCCTCCTGTTTGCCAGGTTTAGCCTAACTTAACCCCTGCCTGTTACGGAAAACATCAGGTCATGCTTGTCATGCTTGTGTCCCCATGCCCCGCGGCAGCAAGGCATAAAATGTACACAAATTCAGTGTGCCTGTAGTCACCACTGAGCAGTGTGGAGATGCTGATGTGCCTGTGTTAATATTTGGGCTTGGCAATGCAATGGTTGAAAAGGCTGGTTTGGTGTCTTGTTTTGCAGGCAGAATGTAAACTGCTTGAACTTTTTATTTTTAACTGAAGTAGCTCAGAATTTAGCAGTGTAGCCACTGCTACCACAAAAGGTTTTTCCAGAACCATCCTTGTCTGAGGCTCAGAAATACTTGTCTAATTTCCATCCTAAATATATTCATGGCCACTTTCTACCCACTGGTTCTTGCACGAGCCATGTTCATTAGTCTGAATAAGAGCTATTTCACAGGCTGCAGCACTGGAGGCCTGGTAGGAAGCCCCAAGAGCCAGGCAGACTTGTGGGCATCCTAAATCCATTTTTCAAGGAATTCTTCAAGGCTGGAGGAACAGCTTGGTGAGAGAGCTGTGTGGAAGCCAGACTCTCAGCTGGAGTGGAATGCTAGCAACAGTAGGAAAGATCTCTGGATGAAAACCAATAAATGTATTATTATACAGGATTTTACATGCAGTGGGACACAGTTAGCTTCACTTGAGAGTGGAAGCCAAATTTTCCTTGGCCATTATGCTATCTCCCACACCTGACGCAAGATGGCTTCCAAGGGAGGAAAGAAAATTTCCAGAAGAAAGTTGAATCTTTATCTGGAGATTTAGCTACACTAATTTAGCTTTTATTAAACAAAAAGAAAAGAAGGTTATTGCTTTACTTGCATGCAAAAATGCTTAACTCAGCATGTTACCCTTTGCCAGTGTCAATGCATTGTCCCAGGAGAACCTCTATGACAGCTCCTGGAACTGCAAGAAGTGAAGAAGTGATTTGCGGCTTTGCATCTGTGGACTGGTTGTGCTCATTTACTGTGTTCTCCGGAGGCAGTGAGAGGTTGGCAGCTCTGCTACCAACCAGCCTCGGCATTAAAACATGACCTGCACCTCAGTGTTGTGTCCCATTCTTCTGACCAGGGGCACTTGAGAAGCTTTCAGCTTCAAGAATCTCAAGATTAAACAAAAATTCCATAGAGGTAGGTTACCAGCTCTCATGTCTTAATATGTTCATCAGTTCTCAACTGATGAAACAACAGTGATAGGACGCATGGAAATTGTTCAAATCTGTGCTAGGGGAGGCTTAGACTGGACATTAGGAAGCATTTTTCAACCAAGAGGGTGCTCAAACACTGGAACAGGCTTCCTAGAGAGGTGGTAGAAGCCCTAAGCCTGTCAGTATCTAAGAGGCATTTGGACAATGCCCTTAATAACATGCTTTAACTTGGTCAGCCCTGAGCTGGTCAGGCAGTTGGACTAGGTGATCATTGCAGGTCCCTTCCAACTGAAATTATCCTATCCTATCCTATCCTATCCTATCCTATCCTATCCTATCCTACCCTACCCTACCCTATCCTATCTTATCCTAATTTTCCATGCATGGCCAGAATACAATTTTCAGCTTCTGGTGGGACACCATTTCATTATGTTTTGCTAAATTAAATCATCAAAGGCTTCCCTGGCACAAACAATGTTGAAATTAATAGCAGCAATAAGCTCTGATTTGATTGCCCCTGACTAGAGATGCTACCTTGTCCAAGTATATTGAAAGTTTAGTGAAAGATGTCAATGCTAAGTCACAATTTCTTATTGCCACTACTAGAGAAGTTCTGGAGATGCTGTTGCTCCTTCCAAACCAATATAAGGTTGGAGGTGCCTCCACGGACATGCCCTCCCCATATTGGACTCACTTCCAGTTTTTAAGTGTCCTGGATGCCTGCTTATAGCACCCAGTGTTGCCTGTGTTTGCCTGACAAGCAGGAACTCTTTGAAAGTTTTTCTCCCAAAGGCTAGTGAGTCTGTGTGATTTCTCTGAGGAGAGGGAGAAAACTGTTTCCAGAGTTTACATATCATCAGGTTTCCAAACCACATCAAGAACCTATTTTGAGAATTTTTTTTTTTTAACTTTATTTGGATAAAGTGCAAACTTCCAATGATAGCTTGCGTTTTAAATATTGACTTCTCAGAGTTCACTGATGACTTTCAGATAGCTGGGAACATGTTATGCCCCTGGCAGACATCCTGAGAAATTTATGAGTGTGACAAGCCTCCAGTTTTTCTGGTATCTTTGAATAAACGTACATGTCAGCATAACAAGAATGAACACCAAGCTGCTGTTGGTATTCAGGGACCTTATAAGACTGCTCAGGGGCAGGAGGTTCTGGAAATTAATAACTTTTATACTTTAAGTTCTGCTTTTAAAATGTAGATGAAAATAGTTGTCTGTGGATGTGAAAACAGATCAAAAAAGAATGAGCAGAACTCTGGATATAGATTTAGGTGTGTGGGTCATTCATCAGCTTGGGCAAGGTAAGTAGGTGAGCTGGCTGATAAATAGTTTTACTTACGTGCATGCAGCAAAATTAGGAGATGTTCCTGCTGTTCTACCATTTCAGATTCGTATGGCAGGACATACAATGCCAGGACTTTGTCTTTGAGAAACAGACCGCTTGAGCTGGAAGTTTAGTTTTAAGCACAGGGAACATTTTACACAGAGACAAAAGGCAGTTTTCTTTCTGGAGTTCAGGAGCAGATTAAGCTGTCATGTTTCAGATTGCTGCGTGTGGACATCTGACAAGACGGCTCATGTTATTTATGTTTGTTTTGCACATCAGATGGAGCTCATGACTGGACTTGAATAGCGGAGTCATACTTCCATATGAGATCCTTTGATGAGAGTACGCCCTTGGGCTGTTGCTTAATGGGGAAGGCCACATGGTACTTGGCTGTTGTTGAGAGAGTCTGTGTCCAAAATGAGCTTCATTTGAACATGGGGATGTGTCAAAGACTCCAGATATTTCCATGTGTGGGACTACACAGAAGGAGGCTGAGCCCTGATGGCAGAGGTGCGTGGAGTAAGAAGCACCTGGGCAAACGTCTCCCGCTTGACAGTGGCATTGTCTGGTTAGAAGACAGCCCCATCCCACCGAGCTGCATCACGTTAGCCCTAGAAACTCCAGTCTGCAAAAGGAAACTACTCAGCCACTATACAGCCATAGCCAGATACTGCAGACTACTGTAAATGAAAACTTTTCCTAGTCTTGCCGCGTTCTGTAACTCAGGAGCCAGTGCTGAGGTGTCTTCTAGTGCTTCAGAGAAAGCCGTTTTTAGTAAAACACCATTTCAGTTGAAGGTAGGAACAATGGGTCTGCTTTTGGAGTGGACAGGAGCAAGGCACCTGTGGGGCTGGGAGTGTCACCAAGCATTTTGACTCGGTGGGAGCACTTGTGGGGTTTGGGAAAAACAGGCAAGTTCTCCTGCAGTACCCTAAAACCCAGTTCCTGGGGAGGTCTCAGGTTGTGGGTTGCTGCAAGGCAGCTGCAGAAGTCTTAGCGCCTGGCACACGCAGGCAGAGTGTGAGTGTTGCTGGGGTTCTCAGTTATGGGCACATGAGATCTGCAGTGCTGCCTTACGCAGGCAGCCTTGGCAAGCACTTTCCCCAACACCTGGATGCACAATGGCTGCGTGCTATGGTCTGGGCACATCCCTACAACAGCATTTAAAAAAATACTCAGTTCCTGCTGAGTTTAGGCTCTCCATGTCCACAGTGGTGTGGCCCCAGGCTTTTCTCCACAATATCTTAAAGATTCTGGGTCTTAAAGTCCTTTGGGCAAAGATTGCCTCTTCCTGCATATTTTTAGAGCATCAATGAGACCTGAGCTTAGTGGGAGCCGTCAAACAGAAAGCATTGCTTTTGTGTGGCTCCCAGGTAAATATAGAAAAAAGAATTATTCTTGGCAAGAAGGGCTTTCTCTGAAAACAAGGAGGTGCTAAACCAATTATTATTTGGAGGCTGAAAGGCTTGACTTTGCGAAGTCAGAGTAATTTTAAAGTAAATCTACCTTAAAGTTTCTTTTAACTGGATTTGTTTCATCACTCATCTCAGCAAAAGAACAAGTGGTCAGGCCTTGCCTGTTTGGCGGCTCATACTGCATTTATGCTTACATGTCCTACAGTGCCCCACATCAGTAGGAAACAGCACTGCAAAACAATAAAAAAGAAATTAAAATCTGCTTTTATGCTGTATTGGTTTTTTGTTTATTGTTACTAACTGAGATTCACAGGAGAAGAGTAGCAACTACAAAACTGCTGGAGTGACTTCAGGTCATTTTTAATTATTTGTGACACTAGCAATGAAATGCTAATTACAAGTCAATGTAGCGAAGGCTTACTACTACTGCAGGAACTCCTGCCAGAGAAGCTCCAGCCATGTTATCACTGAGATCACATACTTTGCTGCCTCTGGAAAACTTGACACCCAAGGAGATATAACCAAGGAAGGGGTGCCTCAGACAACCACGTGTCAAATGAGAGGAGAATTGGGACACCACAGCTGGAGGAAGAATTCAACCCGGAGGGAAACAACTGCATGTGCTTGGATAAGCCCTAGGACACACCAGGTGTGAAGGTGTTTGGGAAGGATGAACAAGGGTCCATTTATGTTGGTGGTAGCCTGGAGGGAGATGCTCTATCTAATGGACAGGAAACTCGTGAGCCCTTCAGAGCCCAACCAAATACAAGAAGAGACTTGTTACTGCTTCTCTGTTTGGCCGACGATGAGCCATTGTCACCCCAAATCACTGACCGGCTTCATGGCAACTGGCTTCTAAAATTTGCAAAGCAAGGTGAAGAAAGGGAAGGAAAAGTCAATTTCTGAAATCAGGAGGCCACACATTCAGTCTCTGAACAGACCTTGTCAAAGATCCCTGGGCACGGTGCAGTTTTTTTAGGCCATACCCTTTATTTATAGATCAGAGAGATTTCTATTAACTCGAACCGTTCTTCATTGCGTGTCATCAAGGTAAAAAGGCAAAAAGCTTTTGCACTATGTGCCACACAAAGTGAGAGCTATTCTTCACCACAGCACAAGCAACAGTATCAGAAAAGACTTGTCCTCTATATAATATTTAAATAGATATAAAATTTACTTACATTAAACATCATTACAATATAATGGAAGTAGAAAGCAAATAGTGCTAGTGGGACCATGCTGATCAATACTGACAAATCTCCCCTGTATTGCTTAATACTCCAGTAGCCCAACAAAAAGGCACAAATGCTATTAAAGGATTTTTTTCCACTCAAGTATTTTAAAGTTTTTCTTGAAGCTGTTGTTACAGAGCTAACTGTAAAACCAGAAGATTGGCTGCACTGAGCCAAGCTAAGGATCCAATATCCTGTCTTTGGCAGAGAGCAATAACAGATGCTTGGAGAAAGAATGTAAGAAATAGTGCATTTATAGCGTGATCTTTCCCCTGGTATGCACTCGCCGTTTCCAGCAATAACCATTTAAGAGCTTCCAGCAATAACCATTTAAGAGCTTCCAGCACCAGCCATGGCATCCAGACCATCATGTTTAATGAGGGACTCCTCTCTCTAGGCTGTCACCAGGTTGCTGTAATTAGGTCCCGAGTAATTCTGTGCCAGCTGGAGCTGAGCAGAGTCCAGACGGCTCCTGAAAAGGGCCCGGAGGTGCAGTCCCGGGCGCAGACCTCCTGCCTGGCACCCTCCTGCAACACGCAGACCTGCCACTCATCCGATCCCCGCGCAGTGGGCGGCTGTGTGTGCTGAGTCCCCGGCCACCAGCATGGCCGCCCTCAAACCCACCCTGGCCCAGGTGCTCTGGTCTGCAATCTTGTTCCTTGGGACGAAGTGACAATTAAAAAAAAAAAAAAACAAACCACAAGCATTTCCATGGGCTCTCCTGGTAACTTTTACCGCTGGAGAGCTGCAGTTTTTTGTGTTTCAGGAAAAGGAGGCAAAGCCTATACACGCTTCCCTATGGTTTACTGAAATAGTTTTCCAGGAACTGAGCATCCTTCTTTATGAATGTGTTAAGTGACTCAATGACTGCTTCTTCCCTTAAGCCTACGACATTACTTTCTAGAATATATTCGATAAATACAATTTCAATAAGTCCAAGTGTTTTTCTTCCCTCCCATTATTTTTCCCTTTGCTCTCAGACCTGCTAACACCCTCCCTATATCCCCACGTGAGAGGCTTTGCTATGCGTTTGGGGTGATGTGAGTAACCACTCACGTACCAGGTATCCACACAGGGCACAGTGCAGCTGTGACTGGAATGGGCTCAGACTTCTGGCTGAGTGTGGTTGGACTATGCACCTGCCCAGGTCTCCAGGAGGCAAAATAACCCCAAAAGCTAGAGAAAAAATTAAAAAATCCCAAACAATTGGTTTTAAACTGAAAGAAGGTAGATTTAGATTACATAGAACCATAGAATCATAGAATGGTAGGGGTTGGAAGGGACCTCTAGAGATCATCTAGTCCAACCCCCCTGCTAAAGCAGGTTAGCCTAGAGCAGGTTGCACAGGAATGCATCCAGGCGGGTTTTGAATATCTCCAGAGAAGGAGACTCCACAACCTC
>VZSC01013602.1:2473-47639 GCA_013398225.1 Steatornis caripensis | reverse complement strand
TTGGAAGGGACCTCCAGAGATCATCTAGTCCACCCCCCCTGCCATGGGCAGGGAAAGCTTTCACTAGATCATGTTCCTCAAAGCCTCGTCCAGCCTGGCCTTGAACACTTCCAGGCAGGGGTCATTCACAACTTCTCTGGGCAACCTGTTCCAGTGTCTCTCACCATCCTCATTCCTTATCCCCAGTCTAAGCCTACCCTCTTTCAGTTTAAAACAATTGTCCCTTGTCCTGCCTCTCTCTGCCTTTCTTATAAGCCCCCTTTATATGTTGAAAGGCTGCTATAAGAGCCTTCTCTTCTCCAGGCTGAAAAACATCAACTCTCTGTCTTCACAGGAGAGGTGCTCCAGCCCCTCTGATCATTTTCGTGGCCTTTTTCTGGACCTGCTCCAACAGGTCCTTGTCTTGTACTGGGGGCCTCACAGCCAGATGCAGTAGTCCAGGTGGGGTCTCATGGAAACGGAGAGTAGAGGCAGAGCATTGACTCCCTGATGGCCACGCTTCTTTTTATGTAGCTCACGATATGGTTGTCTGCGTGGGCTGCGAGTGTGTATTGCCAGCTCAAGTCCGCTTTTTCATCCACCAGCGTGAACTTCCTGGTGGACTTAAAAAAAAAATCTGGGTGAGCTTTTGTGCATGATAAAAATTCATGGGGAAAATAAGTTTTTTGTTGACGAAAGTATTGATAATGTTAAGTCAAATACAGGAAAAAGCTTTCGATGACATTTTAAACTAAAAAGAAAAGTCAAAATGTGAAAAGTCTTCATTTCAAAACTGAGGTGCATTTTAGAAATGGGCACATTAAGAAAAAGGTAAAACATTTTTTTGTTTTCTTAGCTTGGTCAGAACAACTGAGAAGCTTGTCTTAATGTAGAAACACAGACTTGTTTTTTGTTTGTTTTTCAAATAGCTGCTAAAATGAGAAAAAACCCAAATCCCAAACCCTCAGGCAATGTATTTTTCTTTTTCTTCTTTTCTTTTTCTTTTTCTATTTCCTTTTCTTTTTTCCTTTTCTTTTTCTTTTTTCCCCTTTTCCTTCTTTCTTTTTTTTTTTTCTTTCTTCTGTTTAAATATGCAGAGAACAGACTCCCCAAGCAGTATGAAATAGAAAATCCGAGCAGTGAAAGTACCTGGTCTGTAGAATACATCGTTCTGCGGAATGGGTGCTGAGACAAAAAAGCAAGACTCATTACCCTCACAAACTGGCATCAGATATAACATTATAAAGAAATCATAACTGTGTTCAATCTCCCATTTCTTGGGAGCATGAACTGAGAACACAGAATATGCCAAGGCACTATTTGCCTTACATGCAGTTGGGGAGCAAAACGTGAAAGAAAATGAAAATACAGGGTGTGAGAGAGGATGTGGCAGCTTCTCCACCAGTGAACTCAAGGACAAACCTTCTTCTCTTACCTTTGAGGGATAAATGTACTCACAAACACTAGTCTCATCGCAGTGACTTAGAATCCTCTTAGAACTTGACTGCCCAAGTCTCTAGGACCCACTGATGTCTATCTGGTATTAACCAGTTCATTTCCAACCTTAGCAAAAGTTTTCCTGAAACAAAGCAATGCCTTGTTTTCCTGAAACAAAGACACTGGAGGCTTGTGCCACTGGTGGCTGCTACTTGAATTCAGAGAGAACAAAAGGCTAATGTCAACAGCTCTTCCAGCTTATGGATAGGTTGTTTTTTCCTTTTCCACCTGTACTTAAGACATTTCTTGCCCTTCCAGTAAGCTACCCTTCTATGAAACACAATTTTGTAGGTGCCCAAGTAATTTACCCAAACTCCCCAGTGCAGATGTGCAAGTCAGGTTAAAGTATGAAACCACTGAGGGTACTGGAATAAGTATCTGAGACAGGAACCTGTGGAAGGGGGATACACTGCCACTGCCTGTACACTTAGCTCACTGATGGGTTAATAACTTCATGCTTAGAGGTTCTTCACTGAGAACAATGGGCAACAGCTGCTAATGGGGTCGGACACTACTGCCCTTGGGATGAAGAGGAAGGTTAATTGAATTCTAGTGAGGCTCCCTTTGTGTTGCAAAACAATTGAACAAACCAGGGCAGCCAACTTCCCAGCATCAGTCTATGCATTGTGGCAAGTTCATCTGCGGTGTGACTAAACTGCCTTCAATAGAAGGAATAAATTTAGCCTCCTAAAGCTAAATTCAGGGAGACTGAGATAATCCTACTGGTAATTTTGACTGACAACCCAGGCCAGTGTTTGTTTTTGCTTGTGGAAATGTTACAGGAGAAGGAGTGGGCGTTCTTGGATGGGAGGTTTAGCACACATCTTGCTTGCTGGGGCTCCAAATGTACTGTTACAACAGTGTGAACTCTTCTCCTGCTTCAGTTATCCCTGGACAAGCTTATCTGCACAATAAGAAGGGAATGTTTGCTTCACAAACAGTGGGCATGTTGCGAATAAAAGAAGAGAAAAAAAATATTATTTTCACAAAGTCTTTCACTTGCTTTTGGCATCTAAATCTTCTTTGGTTTCTCAGAAGCTGTGATACTGGTTTTCCAATGCAGACAATACTGAATGCTGGATTTTGAAGATGTTTAATCTTTATTGGCCCTCATTAGTTTAAACAATGACGGTATTTTCAGCTCGCCAGATAAAACTGTACTTTATGTTTGTAACTCTGAATTCATTTGGATATCTTCCAGTAGCAAATGGTCTCAGGTTATCAGTTTCTTCATTACAAAAGTGATTGTCTGAAATCCGACCTGACTTGGGAATGATACTGAGATACATCTTTGCTGCATGTTCTCAGACTTCCCACAAGCTGGTTTTTATTCCAGCACTGACAACATGCACTACACTTTTTGCCCACCCAAGCCATGAAGACTTACTTCCTACGGAACAGAGCTCTCTTAGTGGATGAAAAGGAGTCTATTCTTTTCATCTGTATAGGACAACTCTAGATTTAAATCCAGGAGCCAAGGGCACTGTAGGTAGCAATATTCCCCTGGCAATTTTTTGTTTACCTTTGTCTAGGCTCTGTTCTTGTTTGAACTTTTCTCTCAGGCTGTCTGGGCTGGCTCTGATTTCCTGACGCACTATTTCCTCTTTTTGTCCCTCCATTGTTTGTGCAGGCTGTTTGAACTTTAGGTATTCAAGTCTCCTCTTCACCTTCATGTGCAAATGCGCATTGGTTGCTCTGCTGCAAAGTAGAAGGTAATCACAGTTATGGTGGAGGTGCCATATTAAGGAGGTTTTCACCTTAACCTAGTCTCCTGGGTGCTTTAGTATATATTTAGTATATATTATTTTCGTATCTTTGTAACTCCATTTCACTTCCTATGTCTGCAAAACCAAAATGGAGGAATAAACACGTGAGCACTGCTTTCTCAGAGACAGCTTGATGGTTAAATTAGATGGGCCAGGGATCTTTAGTGTTTTGGAAGATATTGGAAGGCAGTCTAAGAAACCATTACAGTCTTTCCACCACAGATTTTCTCCTGCCACACACACACACACACACATTCACATCCAGGCTCTAAAGCAAACAAAGAAAGTGGGTTAAATAAAGATAAATAATGAACAGTCCTATTTAGTCCCATTTTTTGAACAAGACCCCTCGTGGCAGTACTGATGAAGTTGGTTGCTGGACTTCTCACCAAAAAAACCCAAAGGCCCTTCAATTAGAAGAGTTTGAAAGCATCGCTTTAAATAATCCTGTACTAACCACACACCCAGCCACTACACAGCATTATCACAGCCGAGTCAGATATAGCAAGTGCAGTTAGAATGAAAACCAGAGGGCGGAATATTGCTTAAAGCAACTCACTTTTATTGACAGAGTACTGTAAGGCAAGGAAAAAATGTTTGCCAGATTTTTTAAAAAGAAGATTTGCAGCAAGAATGATTCAGAAAGATCTGCAGTTCAATATATTATTGAACTTTCAAAGGTACTAACTTTTATAAATCCAATATTTGTCTTTTTGTCATATATACAAAAGCTCAACTTAAACAAGCACAAAACAGAACACAAAATAATGGACTTGCAGATGAAGTTTTGTTGATGGTTCATAATCTAGTAAACAAGAGAATGCACACCTTCTGTTACTACAGAGTTACAGTCGACTAGATTTAAACTTAAATATACCCCAAAACACATAAAGAAACTACAAAATACGGATGTGTTCAGTATTATTTAAAGAAAAATATAAACTGTGTTCAACCGTACACAGGGAACAAAACATTGATAGATGCCAAGAAAACTGTATTTTATGGCCAAAACTAATTTTGCATTTATGGTGAAGGCATCTGTGAAAACAATGCTGTGTTCTGACCACTCTACAGTAATATTTTGGCCAGAAAACATCGCAAAGCATTGGCTTTTGTCTGCTTTTTAAAGGATATGTATTTTTAAGTGGTAATGTACATTAACTGTGAGCCTCTTACAGGGTCTCACATCAGGCCATGTTAGAGAAACCTATCATTTCCATAGGAAACAATGGTAAACAGAAAGGTCCCAGCTACGCTAAAAAGCCCAGTCGGGGGCCGAGCTACAAAATCTGCAACCTCTTGTTTCTTCCCTGAGGGAAGGGCACATTTTTACCCCACATTTTTAGGCAGCCTTAAGTTCTGAAACTATGAAACTCTTCTGTGTCTTGTGGCTTTTCTTCTCCACTTCTGTATCTGTATAGCATTGGCCTTTCACTGGAAAAACTTTTATGAAAGGGAGAGCGGCTTTTTCACCAGCGATAACGTAGCAGTATTGGTGCTTCATAAAACAAAAGAAGGCTAAGATGTCAAAATACGATGCGTTGGGATAAAAAGGACAAAGGTACTTAACCACAGTACAGTGTCATGCCTTAGCTTTGCAGGGCTGTAGCATGAGTAGTAACATGGGTAAGTAAATTTAACTTTTACCTATACAGGCAAAATGAAACTGTATTTTAAAAGCCATACAATGCTACTCTGTAATTAGAACCCCCATCATGCTAATTTTTATCACACAGACAAGAAGAAAGTTATCTTACGACTACACAGGGAAATGGGACCCAGTTAACAGGAGAATAATGACACCATAGATATATGTAACCAGTATATTCTGAAAATGAAGCATAAACCATGTTTTTAACATGGAGGTCTTTCGCAGAATGCTTAAATGCACAGTTTTCATGTCTTTTTTTTTCTTTTTTTCCCCTGTTTTCTCTATGAAAATCAAGCTCTTTGCATAATTAACCAAAACCCAAAGATATTTACATTTTAAAAGCCAATCCTTCACCTTCTGATTTTAAAATGAGTTATCCTGTAACTTGCATATTTAAAAAAAAGGTCCAGAAAAAGCTTAGAATTGTAATTCAGAATCTGTACTTTGTAAAAATACTTCTCTTGAACATGAAGTCAGTGCTGACCTCTGCAGGTCATTTGTGAATAATAAAACCTTTCTAAAGAAATGTTACTAAGTAAGAACTGAGGGGAAAATACAAAAAGAAGAAATACGTTACCCCTGTATCGTAAAGTGTTGCCACTTTAAAGTACAGTATAGGCTGAAGAAAAACACGGAGGTGTGTATATCAAAATACATTTTCATTATGAAGCTACAGAACACATGTTGACATCTTTCAACACTCTGCTAAAGGCAATATAGTCTCTGGCTTTGTTAGCACTGCTATTGTATACAGGTTTCTTAAAGTACAGTTAGTACCTATAGAGGTGAATTCTAACATATAAGTGTGTGCTATGCTCCATATGGCAGAAGGATAAGCATTTGAAAAAATGTATTACATATTGATTTTAAAGAAATTATACATCACACGGCGTCTTTAATTCTAAACATAGAAAATTATATTGTACTTGAAGTGGTTGTTGTTGCAGTATGACTCAAATTCTTCTCAGATGTCAAGAAGGTCCTCTCCGCTCTCATCACTCTCCACAGTTAATTGCCTTGTCCACCATTTCTTGACTTCTGATCCACAGGAAGCAGCATCAGACATGGGATTCATTTTGCATACAACAGATTTCATAGTTGAACGTCCACCAAAGCGGAGGTTGACTGAAGACACTGAATGGCTTATTGGTTTGGGGGCTATGAAATTGAACAGAAAGTTCTGTATTAGAGTAGATCTGCTTATTGAACATTTTTCCTTAGAATTCAGGCATACAGAACTTGCTGGACTGGGGCAGCTTTAAACTGATTTAGTATAGAAAGAGTAGGGCTCTGTTCTAATGTGGGTTTTTTTCCAGCTCCAGCTGTTCACCCTGCTCCCACTCATCCGCTGGTAGAGCAGTTTATCTATCTGAGCACTGCCTCATTTCCCTCTGCTGGGATAGCTGATGCATCTTCTTATCTGGCTAATTGCAATATCTAAATGGTTTAGGCAGTACTTACATGAGCTGATCTGCTGGGAAAATGGTGAAAATGGTAAGTGCCAGAAAAAGGGAGGGAAAAGTGCACTTATGAGTGGCAGCTACACCTAGAAAGGGATATTTAACTATGGCCTAGGGCTGGAACCCAGTACAAGGTGCTGGTGTGGCCTTAGGAAAGCACTAAAACGCATATGTAAGTATACAAAAACTACAATTGATCTTAATGATACTATTAATGATCTTAAATACATGTCTGTTGGATTGGAGGCAGACTACTTATCATCTGCTGGGCTACATGGTAGTGATCCTCCTTTTCTTGACCGTCCACCGAGGAACATTCAGGATTGCCATGTCCAAGATCAGTGCTGAGAAAGAAAACCCTGGACTCCTCATTGTCACTTGAAAAACCTATCCAGTTGGCTACAGTAGTACAATTCTTCCTTAGCATGGTCCCTCTTTTACTCTTTCTTCCACCGAAATGTTGATCTTTGCTGCTCAGTGACATTTAAGTGGAAAACATGGATTGAAAGCTCTCTATTAAGCTGTCCTGTTTCTTGGACAAGTACTCTGGTCACAAAAATAGGGTTAATGGTACTCATAGCATGACCATTGCTTCTTCTTCCACCTCGATATGATTAAAGTCTGAATAGTGGCAGCCTTTGAAGGCAGTTCTCTGACTCGGAATAGAACTGACTGATGACAGCTGAAAGAAGGTTGATGTGCACACACCTAACCTGCTGGTCACAAGTGCGGTAGGCAGCAGGAGTCAATACGTACTTTAAGAGAGAATATTTCAAGTGGTGGAGAGTGCTCTTGAGATAAAGACTTAATAAGGCCTCAGACTGTACCTATGCACCTCTCCCACCTTCCTATAAGCACTCTCCTATAAGGCATAGTCTAGCCTTTGTTTCCTAGAAGAGAGTAGTTTCTAGAATAACTTGAGGATGTGTCCTGTTTGTGAGAAAATAAATGGGAAGCTGATTGCATACTTTGTCAATTCCTGGCTGAAGTGAAGATATAAAAATGTATTATTATGGTGTAAAGTATAAATCATACACCTGGTATGCTGAGGCAAGACAAGGCACTCGGAAGTTATTACTGTTGCTAGGAAAAACTTCATTAATTTTCACTGTGCTTAATATGATAAAATAGAACTGTAAATGCAGAAGATGCTATCCAAACATATGGGACCGTACAGTCCTCAGTCTGAAGATCCTAAGTAACTGTATGACAAAGTAAAACAAACCAATAACTTGCAGTGGCAATGCTTGAGCCCATCTTCCAAACTTTCAGAATTGGGAGGAAGGGGAGAGACTGCTCTATTTCAGCATGCATGAGCGTAGAAAAACCTTGATGTGGGTGCAAGCAGGAGGTAGAACTGTGAATTGTGAAGCCTCTCATGGCCTCGTTATTGTACGCAGTGATTTGGTACGTGGGGACTGTAATGATACACTTTTTCACATACCTGATGGCAAACGCCATTGTCCAAATTTCCGCTGAGGTTTCCCAGCATCTGCAGAGTCTTGTCGGTAGCCACCTCTGTCAGAAAGCGTTGGGCTAAGGAGCTGCTGCTGGCTACTTGTCTGAAGAGAGAAAAAAGAATCTCGGCCACAGTTTCCCATTGCATGGGGATAATCCTAAGAAGGGTTATCTTCCTATTCTATTTCCAAGCTTTATACAAGAATGAAAATAAAACGTACTGCCATTTGTTAAGGAAGCATGGTTTCTATTCTTTACTGCCCCAGAAAATTACTACTAACAAGAAAAAATAAAAGGACTGTTTGGGCTCAATTCCATTATACTGTCCCACTGAAGGGTAAAAAATTGTTCTCAGCCTTCTACAGTGGAGTCCTTATGCCGTGCCTTCTTCATTCCCTACCCTGGAAGAGCCCGGCACCCCTACTCAGAGGACCCAGCATGCCCTATGTTATCTCTCTCAGTGTAAACATTACTTCATAATACTTGAAGAGGAAGCTTCACATCCCTGAGCCTGCACACAGCTCATGCTAGAGCTGAAATTTGGTGCTGTCAGAGTCGTACAGCTGAGTTTGCCCTCTATGGTGCTAGTAAGACAGCTAACTAAACTGGGGAATTACTGCCTTAGACCATCTTGCCTTTACACATGAACAAAAAGATTGAAGGAAAACAAAATACTGCTTTCAACTTTTCCAGTGAAAATGATGTTTAAAAAAGAACAAATAAGAAACATGGAAGTTTTCTGAATTTGTTCTGAGTAGCTGATAGTCTTCTGGTTAGCATACCTCTGGCTGTGCACTGTTATCCTGATTAACAGCATTCATATCTTCACTTGGCTGTGTTGTTTCAATGCTGGGAGGATTCAGAAATCGGCTCAACTCCTGCTGTTGACTCTCTCGTAGGCTATGGATAATGCTGCACGACTGCTGTTGTTTCTATCAAGGTACAATATGTGACAACAAAGATGTTCTCATTGGTGTGTCACAGCGTTTGATTTTTTTTTAAAGCCTTCTAAATATTTAACCAAACAGTGAGCACCAGATGTGGACACCAGGTGCATCAATAAAGCCACGTGTATCAGATGGTTACTATTTAAATAATGCGACTTGCAGCATATGTCTAACCTTCATGTAGGAAATAGAGGATGAAACTTATAAACTGTATTAAGTGCAAGGCGAGTTGCTCAACTGTTGCTTTAACCCTAGAGCTTAAAAACATGTAAAGTTTAGAATTTAGATTTAAAAGCTCTTGCAGTGAAAAATAAACAAGGAAATTGGCAGATATTCACAAAGAATTGCATGAAGGCAATAAAAAAATTCTGATTTCTTTCATGGAATTTGGAACAGGCTGTCAATAATACTGAATAAAACAGTAGTGGAAACCTTGGGACTGAGTATAGGTTTACAGTATAAATAGAAAAACAAAACCACTACCATTATGATCTTACAATCTAATTTGCTTTTAAATTAAAATAAACAGCCCTTAGGAAGGATTTCACTTTCCTGGGTGGTTTTCACATGCTCCCTCTTGAGAGACTTAGAGACTAACAAGAGAAATTGAAAATATATATTAACTTCCATAATTACGTTCAGTTTATAAAAGGTTCATATAATGTGAAGTGGTCTGAACCACATTATTAGAGTGAAATGAATAGCATACTTACTTTAACATAGTGTAATTCAATACCATAATGAAATGAACAACAGAGCTGAACAAACCCAGAACCGAGAGCTGAGATTAAATTTACTGCCATTATTATTACAAAGATGAGATAAAAATGAAACTATCTATCTGAATATGCCTTGAACATTGACATTTCAGCTGGAATGTACATTACATTCAAATTGTCCAGTTATGGCTTTTTATAAATTTACAAACAGAAAAAGCCAGAACCCACGATCGCAGGTCTCTATGAAAAACCTCCACAGACAAGAAGTAAGGTTTTACAAAAACAAAAAATACACGCATCAAAAGGATCCAGCCTCACATTAACTGAAAAATCAGTCATCAAGGCAACCAGGCTGTGCCTTTTTATATAAAGGAAGAGTTGGTTTTGGAAGGAAAGAGGAGAATAACTGCAAAAGTAAATTCAAATTTCCTGAAAATTTTTCATATAAATTTAATCCAAGAAAAACTTTGTTCAGCACATATTGCAGCTATCCTGAGCAAAGGCAAAAATATTTCTGACAATATCAGAAGCACTGGGTAAACAGGATACAGAAGCACTGGCTAGGCCTATACTAGTAAATTCAACACATTGATATTTCCTGCAGTGCTGAAGCCAAGTGACAGGCCAGGACTTGCATTATCTGGCTAATCTCTCCTCTACCACATGAGACAGTTTCAGCCACTGCCTACTGGGAGCAGTCTCCACTCTGACCCATGCTTGGAGGGAAGTGATGCTCGTACGGCAGTGGCCCTGGAAGACAATATGGCAATGGTCTGGGAGAGCATAAGCCTGAACAGGTGAAAACTGTGCTGAGGAACGTGCTAATGAGTAGGAGTGACCCCATCCCAGTCCTGAGCCAATGCCTTGTCCCTGCTTAATTTCCTGGCATAGACACAGCTACTGTGTGCCATGGTTCATATACCTGATTTGCATGTACATGTTGCTCGTTTGCACACACAGAGTTACTGTAATGGCTCATTCAAATGATGCATCTTGATATGGATTCCACATCTGCTGGTGACTGATCACAGTATCTTCTGCCAGCAGAGGCAAGGAAATTCTATAATTACATTATGTGAGGAAGGATTAGGCCTGTGAGGTTTCATCAAATTACATTGTTTTTTCTTTATTCCTTTGACTTTGGCCTCTGCACATGCCGTCTTCCTACGCTATAGAAAAGCTAGATAAATTCTGGCAGGAAGCTAGTTTTTGCCTTCAAAAGATGCCTATTTTGTAGTGCTTTCAATTGAGCTGTAAGATACTTTCTTTTTTCTGAGTTAGCAACTGCTGCATACTTCTTCACATATATATTATCGGGACTCCAGAATAAAAGAAGTATAGTGACAGCAAATTCCAGCATTGTTGAGCAGTACAATTTCTGCAACCATTTAGATCCTGGTTTAGTTTGACTTACTGCTCTGATTCGTTTTAAGCACTTCTTCAGCCACATGCGTATGGTCTGTTTGGCCACCTCCTCTTCTATAGTATATTCCAGTTGTTCTCTAGCAAGCAGCTCTTCCAGTTGAAGACTTTTTCTGATATCAACAGACCTATACGAAAGCATGCTGGAAGAAACACAGTTTTATTTTCTTTTTAAATGCTGGTGACCTTACATTTTAATTTAGAAAATCAAAGTTCATACTTAAGACCTTAGTGCAAAAAAATGTAACACTGGTGTGTGCAAGAAATTCACATTTGAAGCTAAAAAATGCCAACGTGATTCTAGAAGAGACTTGTGGTGCTCAAAACAAATGAAGAACCTTATCATCTACACCTAGCTATGAAATACAGGTGAGCTGCTGAACTGTAAGCATCTAGTGCATTTGTAGGAGTTTGGATTTTTTTCTCCCCAAGGGTTTGTGCTTGGATAATATTTCCATTTCTATTTTATTTCTAGCCAGATTTACTGTCATGTTTCTACATGAGTGGGGACAACATTTCATTGTTTGGGATACAAGAACAACAGGTGACTGCTGTTCATGACAAACTGCCTCCAATGAAAACATTAAAACTGCTTAGAGCTGATTCCCTAGGACCTGTGTTTATCATCACCAATATTTCTGCAGGAAAAAAAGGGAAATCTAATTTTTGTATTACATTTAAAACAGCAGTGCCTCTGTGGCTACCAGTCTTGCCTTTTCCCAAGCCTGATGAATACCCGTTAGCTTGGAGAGAAATACAGACCATTACACTAATTCTACAAACTTAGAGAAAATCTCACAGTACCTGAGCACGTCATGGAAAGTGACATCACCACCATTATGGAGCCGTTCCATTTCATAGCACATGTGCTTGAACAGCAGCTTGTCCTTGTCAAGATCCACCTCCAGCCTGCCCCGCAGAAGCCTCAGCAGAAATTTCACTCGGAAGGTAGGGATTACTCCCTGGGTAAAATTGCGTAACAGATGGTAAATTATTACTGTGACCTAACAACCAACTCAGATACTCAACTTGATCAGTGAGAGAAACGCTATTCCTCCAAAGACTCCGTGTCAAATCCTGGCCTATTTAAGTCACTGTGAATACATTACTGAAGAACATACACATGCAGCCAACTCTGCCGCACACGCACACATGCAAGCTTTTGCTGTTGTTTCACTGATATACAATGAAAATCTGTGCTGACAATTCTGTCAAAAATATTCAAAATTGCTTGGGGATTCAGTTTCCCCATTTGCATTAATCTGTAATGAGAATTATATGCCCAAAGAGCTGCCTTTTAAAAACGGAAATTAAACTACAGTTTAAACATTCACAGTCAGGCCTATATCTGGCTGTAAACCTGTCCCCTTCTCTGTGCATCTTTGGACAGGAGAATGTTGGGAGTTTACTGGCTTTTCAAAGGTCTTCTGCTCTAAGAGTCAACCTAGCACACGTTGCACTTTTTGTGACAACAATTTTGATCTGCTGTTAAAAAATTAGGACTGAAAGTATTTCCCTCGAAAACTGTGGTGTCCATACTCTTAAAATATTTTGTTCTCCTAAGTGAGCCTGACCGGAACTATTTTTGCTGTAATGTGTTGTTCCACAACAGAGATACTGTCAGTGCTGGGCATGATAGATGCAGAACTCTCCACCTCCATCACTACTGACTGCAGCTTCCGTCTCCAGCACAGCCATGTCCCAACTACAAGCAACCAACTTCTTTCACCCCAATGCTGTTCACATTCAAATCTTAGTGATGTCATGAATCACTCAGATGATGATTTAACTTGTGCGGGCATCTGAATAGCGCAGTCTCCCAGATGCTCTTCTCATCCCAGAATCGCAGAATGGTTGAGGTTGGAAGGCACCTCTGGAGGTCACCTTGTCTGACATCCTCTGCTTAAGCAGGGCCTCCAAAAGCCAGTTACTCAACATTACGTTCAGACAGCTTTTGAGCATCTCAAAGGATGGAGACTCCACAACCTCCCTGGGTAACCTGTGCCAGTGCTCAGCCACCCTCACAATGAAAAAGTCTTTCCTGATGTTCAGAGGGAACCTCCCGTGTTTCAGTTTTTGCCCATTGCCTCTGGTCCTGTCACTGGGCACCACTGAGCAGAGCCTGGCTCCCTCCTCTTTGCACGCGGCCTTCAGGTATTTACAAACATGGACGAGATCCCCCTGAGCCTTCTCTTCTCCAGGCTGAACAGTCCCAGCTCTCTCAGCCTCTCCTCATAGGAAACATGCTCCAGTCCCTTCATCATCTTTGTGTCCCTTTGCTGGACTCTCTCCAGCATGTCCACGTCTCTGTTGTACAGAGAAGCCCAGAACTGGACACAGGACTGCAGGTGTGGCCTCACCAGTGTTGAGTAGAGGCGAAGCATTCTCTCTTTTGGCCTGCTGGCAATACTTTGCCTAATGCAGCCCAGGAGACCATTAGCCCTCTTTGCTGCAAGGGCATATTGCTGGCTCATGTTCAACTTGGTGTCCACCGGGACACCTAGGTTCTTTCCTGCCAAGCTACTTTCCAGTCGGTCAGCCCCCAGAATGTACTGGTACACGGGGTTGTTCTTCCCCAGGAGCAGGACTTTGCACTTCCCCTCGTTGAACCACATTAGGTTCCTGTCATCCCTTTTGTCCAATCTGTTTAGGTCCCTCTGGACGGCATCACGATCCTCTGCTGTATCAACCACTCCTCCCAGTCTGCTGTCACCTGCAAACTTTCTGACGGTGCGCTCTGCCCCGTTATCCAGATCATTAATGAATATGTTGAACAGGATCGGACCCAATATTGATCCCTGGGGTACACCACTAGTTACTGGCCTCCAACTAGACTCTGTGCTGCTGATCATCACCCTCTGAGTGTGGCCATTCAGCCAGTGTTCAGTCCACCTCATTGCCTTCTCATCCAGTCCATACTTCATCAGCTTCTCTATGAGGATCTTATGGGCAACAGTGCTGAAATCTCAGCAAAGTCCTTCTGAAGATCAGGCACATAAATGGATGAGAGCCTGTAGACTTCCAAATATCAGGGAGCTGGGGGAGAGATGCTATTGTATCGATTCTATGAATATCTATATTTGTTTTTAAATCTACTTTTGTAAGTACTTTGCAGTAGCAAAGAATACAGGTTAGTATTGGAAGGGCCACGAACAATGTTAGATCATGCTCACTGAACTTTCACAACCTGAATAGTAACCGCTCAGTGAGTTTTGTCAGCACACTTTGTTTTCCCTATATGTATTTGCAAGGAATAATGTAAGTTTCGTAGATTTCTGTGCTTATTATCAAGTTTCTTACCTCTCTTTTGTCATCAACCATGTTCCATATAATTTGAAAATGCCTAAGATCATTATAACTTAAAAGTTGGTCTTCTTCAGTCGAATAAAACAATGAGAAATTCTCCACAATGATAGCTGAAAACCACAAAACCAAAATATGCTGTAAAGAAGGCCCACAGTTACATTCCAACTGGTTAATCTCTATAAGCAACAATGAGTTTCAACAGAATATGAAGTCTGTTGTGCAGGCTTCACACTAATAAATGACTTCAGCTGTATGTTCAGATGAGGATTTCGAATAGGTAATATACTATCATGCTACATCAATATTCACTATGCTCACTTTTTAAAAGCTGTATCTTAAATGCTGGTGAGATGCCAGAATTTCCAATGCTGGAAAAGTGTTAACTGGAGGAAGGAACAGCTCAGAAAATAATATTCCTTAGGGTAACTATACTCTACCAATGCAACACCTCTTTGTTTAAAAAACTTTCATTCCCAAACTTCCAGAGTTCGAGCACACACCGTGCCAGACAAGTATCAAAACCACCATATGCATATAAGGTAACAGTGAAGGTACAACATAACCTCATATCTGAACAGCACAACAGACTCAAATCTAACATACCACATGCCAAGACGGACCTTTTTGTTATTAATGTACATTTTCACTTACCAACAAGCAAATTCAGCATGATGTATGCAATGATGACATAAAATGAACAGAAATACATGAGAGCACCAGCATAATTTCCACAATCTGTTTTCCAGTAGGTGCTGTTATCTGGTGTACAAAATGGAGGCTGAACCTGCAAAACAAAAGAAAACAAAGTCAATCA
The DNA here is from genome assembly GCA_013398225.1 of Steatornis caripensis. Classification (NCBI taxonomy): domain Eukaryota; kingdom Metazoa; phylum Chordata; class Aves; order Caprimulgiformes; family Steatornithidae; genus Steatornis; species Steatornis caripensis. The sequence continues at coordinate 32,620 of VZSC01013602.1, read as the reverse complement.
TAAAAAGAGATCCTTAGTTTTTCCTGCAGTCAATACAATACTTATGACCATCATTTTTTCAAAGCTTCACGAATAGGGAATAATGCTGTGGGCCTTATTGTGGCAAGATTTTTGTTGCTCCTTTAGCAGCCAGAAATCAGAAAAGAGAGAGGGGCATGGCAAAAGAGGCCTAGGCGTGGATCTCACTGCCACACACAAGGCACATCATTGTGCATCATGCCACTGCAAAGAAACAACTTAGTGTTCTGAAATGCAGTGGTTTCCAAAGCTCTTCTCTGCCCATTAATTTTAAAAACGAAGCGAATAACATTGTTTCCATCGCAATAAAAACCACAGAGAGAAATTTAGGTAGGTGAAATAAAATGATTCAAGGACAAATTTTGAGGTCATTAAGACTACCGTTCACATGGAACGAGCCAAAGTGCAGGCATTAAAGGCAAAGTTAATCTGAAAAGTCACCTTAACCACAGTCAAAGCACAGATAACAGTGGAAAAGTGAGTTACTGCACTTCTGATTTTGAAAACAACTTTTTATTTTTGTTTTTAAATCATGTAATAGCCTAGCCCCATGAAATATTACATTGTGAGTTTGTGATTGGAACTGCAATTTGTGCGTCACGTTCTGAGGATTTATATCTCTTGAAAAGATAAAGGCAATCGAGACATTCCTTGTACAAAGCTAAGATACTGCAAGTGCTCTGAGAAGCAAGGGTGTATCCTGTTTCTTGTCTACTTTATCTCTGGCAGTATTGTATTTACCATGCAGTCATGCATAATTTTGTTCCAGTCTTCTCCAGTAACTATTCTGAAGAGTACAGTAATAGCCTTGCCAGCTGATGAAAAATTTGCATGTCTGTTTTAAACAAAAAGAGAGAGAGATCATTTTACGTCCCAGAACTAAAACACTGGCAAGAAAAAATGCAAACAGTTTCCATCTTCTACTATTCTGCTATTTTAAACTGAAAATAGTTACAGTATTATTTGAATGAGGTCATTGAATTATTTATCCCATGACTTAAGATATAATAACTGAACTTCAGCTCAGACACATGTCTGAGTATTTTGGCTCATTTTATCAAAGTGCAAAAGCAGACTTGGGGCCAAATCCTATCTCCTGTCTCCATTTCCTTCCTGAAGTCTGATGATGCTATTGATTGGGAAATCTCCAGTTAACAGCCTGTTCACAGAACTGTTCCCCTCTCTGTAACAGCCTGGTGCATGAATCCTGTTCCTGGGTGATGCTGGTAAGGTGTAGCAGGTACACTGTGTTTCAGCAGCTTGCAGCTAGCGCAGTGCTGCTTTGAGGCACATTCCAGCTGGCATAACGAAGAACAGCTCACGGCCTGCTCTGGGATGGATCGCATGTCATTTGATTAAATGCAAAAGGACTGGAAAGATGGCTCAGTGCCTCCTGTCAGAAATTCTGTTTAGAGCTCTTCAGCTAGACCTGGGGACTTGTCTGGTTTTTACCACGGATAGACTTCTCTCTAGCAGAATGTGATTTTTTTGGGCTGTTTAAAGAACATCCCCATGAGGTAGTACATATTGTACCTGTTAATGTTCTCTCCGTATTTCACTGTACCAAATAAAACTACTCCAGCAAAAGCATAACAAAGAAGCAGTAAGAACATTCCCACTATGATGAAGAAGCTCTTGTACATGCTGACAACCACAGTCAGGAGTAGCATTTTTAGTGTCACCTGGAAGGACAGAGAAAAAGCAATTCATGACACCACCCAGGAAGGCAGAGATAAAAGGGAAAAGAGAGCTCATAGAATTGTTTTGGTTAGAAAAGACCCTTAAGATTATCAAGTCCAACTGTTAACCTAGCACTGCCAAGTCCACCACTAAACCACGTACCTAAATGCAACATCTACAAATCTTTTAAATACCTCCAAGGATGGTGACTCCACCACTTCCCAGAGCAGCCTGCTCCAGTGCTTGAGTTATTGCACTTGCCATTTTGACAACTAATTCTTCACATATATACGTCATGGACGAGCCCAGTGAAATGGTACATTACGAATCTGATTGGAACTGAATATTTTAGGTCTTCCTCTGAAATTTAGCATGCTTTTTACTTGCTAAAGAGATCAGCATATTCACCTAATTTACAAGGCCAAGATGTTGCTCCTCAAAGGGTACATATAGCATAATACAGCAATAATATGGCATAAGCTTAACTATAATATTCTAGGACCGGAATACATCAGAAGTATCAAAATCAGCATTGCATGAACAGTGGTGCAGTACACTACTTTGGGCTTATCTGAAAGTGCTGCCAGCTGTCAGGTCGAAACCACAGATACTGTCTACAGAAATGGGTTCATGTATAGAGAAGGGGATTTCCTTAAGATCAGCACAGCTTGAGTAAACTAGTTGATTTCTCACACAAGCTGGCCGAAGAGCTTAAGAAGAGAGCATAATTTTGGAAATTACATAGGCAGTAGGCCTAAGTAACAGGTATTACTTTTCCATGCATGCATAGTGTACATTTTACTCTTGATAAAATTATTGCTCTAGATTGCCCTAACACCCTTCATCACTTATGATGCTAAGGAAAATTCTCTTCAACGGGTCCGAAGGTAGCAGTTTTCTTTCATGTCGAACTGCTAACTCATGCTGACTATCAGCCATCACGTTGCATAACAACAGATGAACTAGTGAAACTGATGCAGCTCCCAACACGAAAGCACAAATGAGTAGGTTAAAACCTTGAAAAAACTTTAGCTCAATCAGAAAGCTTTGAAGGCGATCACTTGGCCTGGCTGCATAGGAGAAGCAAGGATTTTTCATTTGACTTCCAAGGATCTACAGGCTCTGTGTTGTTTGATTGAAGGGAAACTTTTCATCTTTACTCAACAAACCTTCTGACTTACTGTTCTTAACCCCAGCAACCCACTATAGAGGTCTTTTTTTCACATTTATTTCAATGTGCCAGACTTCACAGAAAAAAATTGGATAGTCTAAAAACTTCCACAGCAAGAGAATGCAGGTTGTCACCACTTGTTAAACAACTGTGTTTGTTCTCTGCCTATGCTTATTCTGCCAGCCTGCTTTCAATTACACCAGAGCAAATCCATGCATAAAAGAAATGTAAACTTCAGAATGACTTGCTTTGTTGCCATCTCAGTGTTTCCAGAAGAATATTTTGGCTCAGTATTTTTTTAAATTGAACATAAATCTTTTACTGTCATAAGACATACATTGTAGAGACACAAGACACAGACCCGCACTCAGGAGGAAGAAACTTCGATAGAAGAGCACTATCATAACAAGGTGAGTGCATCAACCACCACTCCACTAGTCTTGCAGAGAAAAGAAATAAACAGCATGCACATCACACCACACCGAAATGGCAAGGACTGAAAGTAGCACAATGTTTGTTCAGAGTTTCAGAGAGTATTTTTTAAAAACTGTGTGGTATTGCAATTGCATCTTTTTTCTTTTTTTTCAAAAAACGCGGCTTTTCCGGTAACCTTAATACAGTGCTATTACATAATGTACCTAAAATCCTGACATTTTAAAGACAGCTTGTAAAATTGGAAACTTCTGCTTGAAGTCTCCTTTTTTTTAGGCATATAAAATGAAGTCTTACAGAATGTGCACTAGAGATGCATAGCAACTAGTCCTTTAATCTATACATGAGCGCTGCAATGGTTGTATTTCCTAATTTATACTTACGTGCTTCCCACAAATTGAGAAAAATCTGAAGACAATTACGCATGCCCCCATCATGTATGTGTATGCATTCTGAAACAAAAAGACAGAACGCTTAATACATTGTCCCCCAGGGATCTCATGGAAAGATCAGGATAATTGGTCTTTTAATAATGTAGGACAGCCATTGTACGAAATAAGAGAAATCATAAACCAGTAGCACCAATATTTCAGTAACAGTGGAGCAGCAAGAAACTAACAGAAGATGCTCTACCACTTCAAAAATGCTAACCCAACCTCCCCATATATCAAACCAAAAAACCTTCAATCCTCTATTATCTGGGCTGTAATTATGTCCAGCAGTCCCAGGCTACTTGTCTAAGCAGCTGTTGGCTTACAGAAACTCCTCAGGCTTTCCAAGCTACGCAGCAGCAGGGAGCAAACTGTGGATGGCAGGGCAAAATGACAGAAGACAGGCTTTTCCTTCGAACAGAGCTTGGGGCAGACAAGGGAGAAGCCCCCAGCCAATTTAGGGTGGTGACTTCCACAACTTGTGATTGCTGACAAGCATCAGCTATTCCTACTCCTTCCCTCACAAGTAAGGGAACCAGGGGTGTAGCCAACTTTAAAAACCTGGGATGAGATGGAGGGAGAGTTGATTTCCTCCCCTCTCCTCCATGTCTTCTTGGATTAAACGTAGCCTATTAATCAAAACCAGTGGTCCAGAATCACTGTTGGGTTTGGGACAGATTGTACTGTTCAGCAATTTTGAACCTATGCCTTCTTTCAGTGATCTGTTCCTGTATGAACTTTGCGCATTGCCACTTTCTTCCTTGCTGCTCGTGAGACTGCTGTTGGCAAGAACTCCCAGTCTTTTCAGGTTCTTTTCCTTCTTCATTCACATCCCTCCCAAAGACTTCAATTTTTTACCACATTTAAACACCCCACCTGATATCAGACAACTTTTGTAATTCATCATTGCTCAAGACAAGGATTCCTCTTCTTAGCATCAAGTTTAATATGTTTCAGCCATATTTCAGCCTTATTAAACTCCCAAGGGTTTATCTGGATGTATAGCAGTGATCCCACTGCTGGTGCTTAGCAGGTAAAATCAAGCTTGATCATTGAAATTGTGTTTTGTAAATCTTACCAGCAAGGCAAAATGAAGTATCACCCATATAACTCCAAGAGATGTCACCAATAGATCATACCGATTTCTTCTGCTTTGCCAGAAGCCAGAAGGTGACATGGCAATAATCTTCATTGTGACCTATGGATAAAAATAATTCCTCAGTTGTACTGAATAAATGGTTATTCCTAACTTTAAGAACTTCTAAAATGTTTCATTGAGTTCATCTTATGAATGTTTCCAAACAACCAAGGGCAGGTTTCATGTCACCTCACTGTTCCCGTGTGGACAAGTTAGGTTGCTAGCCTAAAAGTGGATCATATAAGCTTCCCTTAGATGAAGGAAAGCTGGTACTTGTGGAAGACCACAGACGACTGAGACCAGGGGATGAACAGTATTCTGGAAGTGTCTCTCCATCAAGTATCGAAGGAGTGGAGCTGACCACCTCAGACTGAAAGCTTAATGTATAGATTGCTGAGGTGAATGTGAACTTAAGATTTCTAATAGGTAAGCAAGTTATGAAGTTAGAAAAATGTGGTATCAATAATATGTAGGTAAAAGAATTAGTAGTATCTTATCTATCTAGCTGTCCACAAGCAGGCTAAATTCACCTAAGCACACCTGAATTCAAGAATATAATTGTGTTCTGAAGCTCCCATATCTCAAATTAATTAAAAAGCATTCCTATATTGCAAATATTTCTTGCTTTAGGGAATAATCTGTACTCAGCACCATCTGTACTCAGCAGCATACAAGAGAAGAAAGCTAAGAACAGTAATGGCAGTACATTTGACAGTGTTCCTGGTGAAAAACAGCAGCCAAAGTGCTTGACGTTTCCAATACAGGTAATACAAGTGGAGGCAGGAAGCTTAAAAATAGATACTGGTAAGAAATAGTCACAACAACTAACAGATATCGAGGCAGCATGATGCATGTAGAGGGAACACCAGAGAGTTTCTCATATATACAATTAGTATTAAACCCCAAAGCAAGTCAAGAGTTACTATATAAATGTCAGGCGTTCACTGTATTATTTTTTCCACCCCACTTTGCAACACTGCCATTTAGTAGTATTCTTTTTATTTTTGAAACCTAAACTGTATATAAAAGGGCACTAGTTTGAGGTAAAGGTCTGATTTTCCAGATAGTTTTTTGCCATATAATGTTTTCTGAAGCCTGACTACAAAACGAATAATAGTCTCTGAAACTCTAACTCTCATTTGAGGTACCTGAAGGTATCTTGCCTCATCTCTATTCAGTCAGCTGAGATGCCCCAGAATATTGGAGATAGATGCATGGGGCTGGCAGGGACAACAACAGACCTGCAAACATCCCTGCCCTTATGTAGCAGTTAGTGTAGGTAAGGGGAGATCCGACAAGGTACCCAAAAAAGCTTTTGACACCTTCAGTTATTTAGGCAACTGAATCTCACCCTACATCTCCCTTGACCACAGTGACAGCCTAAACACCTACCTCACATGCAGAATTTAAACACCTAAGTTCAGACGTCTATAATCTTGAACTGAACACTACACTGTGCAAATAGAAAAATCACATCTCACTTTATTCTGTGATCATCAGCATGGCAACAAATGTGAGATCTCTGAATTCTTCCTGTTCTTCGATACCACATACACTGAGGTGAGCGGCAGAGATTCAAGACTGAATCAGGAGTCTTTAGACTGGACACAGGGCCATTATCTATGCAGAAAGCTTTGGCGCTCCTCATGGACCAGGTCTGCTAGTAGTAGCAGACCATGTACATAGCAGACTCTGTAACCAGACTATGCTGCGTTAGGGAATATCCTGGGCAGGAAGCTGCTTCCTCTGTTCATAGATCGTGTGCACTCACAGTGTGATAGCTTGCCTGTTGAGACAGTCAACAAATTTTTCTTGGCTCTGACAAAGTTCCTTTGAAATTCTAGAAGTGTATTTGTTTCCCCTGGCAGTACAAGAGAAAAAAGTATTTCTAAAGACATAGTTACTAGGTAAATCAAAAGCTGTCTGTGTATGATACAAATCAAACTTTTCTGTGTTTGCTCAGTCTCTCAAGAGACATTGATTTCTCCTGGGTAGGGAAAAAAGAAGCAACAACACGGACTTACTCTACAGCTGCTACAAGGTATTCACTTCATTGTTTATTCATTACTGCTGGCAAAACCTATCACTGGAACATAGGAACTGTCATTTTGGATTAGAGCATTGGGAAACGTAGCCTGCTATCCTGTTTCTGATAGTGGTCAGTATCAGCTCTTTAGAGGAGACTGTAAAGAAAATACTCAACCACAAACTTATAAAAGAATTGTGTACTAACCTAACCACAGAGGAAGCATCCTCTTTAACCTCAGAAATGTGTGCTTTCTTAAACTACGGATATCGTTACACATAAAAAAAAAAGTGCTTTTAAAAATGTGTGGAAGTTCTTAGATTGCAACCTTACAAAAACAGGCTAATTATACTTTGCGCAGTTGATTGCGGTGACAATTTTCTCCTAGATGGAGAACCATTACCACACAGGATCCCAGATCTGTACCACAAAAGATAGATAATACCGGAAGTTGACATAGTTTATTAAAAGGTATGAAAATGAAGTATGATAATTAAAAAAAGAAACCAAAACAAAACTGAGAGGGGTTTGACAATGCTACAGCTACAGAATGGTGGGGATTAACACAACCTGTTCCAAAGAACCAGGCAAAATAGAAACGGATCAAGCAGAACTTCCATGATACAACGCAGATCTTGTGTTGTACAGAGTGAATTTAATCCGAGATGCTCTGCAAGAAAAGAGTTCACTGGGTTCACCAAAACACAAGTTGAAATGCTGAGAGTTGAATATATATAAAAGGACACAAAGCTGATGGAGAGGTGATGGAGAAGTATCACTATAACAAATTGAAAGTTTATTACTACAATACACGTTTAAAGACAGGTGACACGGAGAGCCCCAAATGTGTATGTGCAGAAACAAAAACCTTAGTGCAGAACAAGACAACATCCCTAAAACCAAAATTAAATATATACATACTAGTCTTAATCTCAAGAAGTCATAAAAATATTACTTTACCTCAAGGACAAAGATGAAAGTGAAAACAACAGACATTGTTGCTAAAGGCACAGTCACCGGATCTGCAGCATCCCACTGAAATGCAAACAAAATCTGCTCATAAAAGAGTCGCTGTTAAACAGAACTACATGTCTATTCATTGCCTTAACTTTTCTTGCAAGCTTCGTTAACGAATAGATTTAAATTTAAAATAGATTCAGATAGCGATGCCATCTTGGTGTATTCTTCTCTCACAGATTTACAGCTTAACTGGAAATTAAAAATAGTGGACCAGACTACAAAAAGGCAGAAATTGACTCAGCTCCACAAGTTACAATTAATTTACAGTGATCTGTGCCAACTGAGATTGCTGTATCTAGAACTCACATTTCCCTACATTCATCACAGTAACGGCTCAACTGATTGTTAACTGGCGCTAGGAAATGTGCAACACATGCTGTACTACTAGAATGAAACGTTTAAAAGAAACACAATTACCTTAACTGATAACAACACAGACTGGGCCAGAACAAGTACAGCAATAGTTCTCTTAAAAAATGGATGCTGAGTTATATCATACATCTTAGCTCTAAAGCCATCGTTATCTGCAAAAAAAAGAGTTCAAGGAGGAGAGTTAAAATACACAGTGGTATTTTTCTCCTATTTCTTGACATACTTTCCATGTTCATTAGTGGCAAAATAATCCTTTACCAGTTTCAAAATACATTTCTAATTTTCTGCTACAATTTTCCATATCAAACAGGGCTTCTGAACATATAATTTCAAATACTGAACATCAGTGTTGCATGAAGGCTTTGGTACTCGTAGAGCAAGTGCATCATTCAACTGCTGTCAGGTTAATACATTCCATTCATAACAGCCAACTGCAAATAGTTTTCATTTAGAAATTCATTTTTTCATTAATGCTTATCCTAAAACCATCGAAGCACAACCTTTTTTTTGGGTTGATTTTAATAGCCTTATGCAGAGATCTGTAGCTGGAGCCTGTTTCCACATTAACTTATGCACAGCCTCCTAGTGGTCTCACGATTACAATTTTAATTTGAATCGCAAACTCCTGGGGAATTACGAACACTAGGGCTCAACATGAATAAAATCAAAATATCTTTGATACCCGGACGAGGTGGGAGATGAAGAGGTTGTGCTATCTTCAGTCTGCTTTTCAGATCTTCCCATCGTCTCTGATCTACAGTCAGTAAAGCCGTCCCCTTAATAAACAAAGAGATACGTACAAAGCTTTTGTCATATAAAAGCTAGAACATTCAATGCTGTAAACATGAAAACAACATTCTCTTCAGTGCCTGAAATAAAGTTACATATGCAACTCTCCTTAAATAACACGCTGTTTGGGTAAAGGAGTCTAAAGGGTCAGCTGGTACTCAAGAGGATTTCTGGATGCATTAGCTGTTGAGTTTCTGGGACTCAACTCAGCAGGCACAGTTGTTGCGCTCTGTAGCAGCAGCCTAGTGTGGGCAGTGAAACACTGCAGGAGGTCTTCCGTTTGACTGAACATCATTTGCCAGGAAGCACTGTTCTAAAGAGCAGTCGATTTTGTCCAGACTTTGCTGCAGAAAATCCTGCAGCTCGTCAGTGCCGCTACAGTTTCTCAGGCAACGTGTGCTCTAGCAGACCGCTGCCGCTCTCCACAGCTCTTGCGCTTGGGGTGTAATTGAAATAAAATAATAGTATGCTATGAATTGACAAGAGCTCCCCACAAAGGAAGCACAAGGAGAGGTGGAGATACACCTTTAGGGCGGGCAGTGGTAGATGGTAATAATGTGTTTAAGTGTTTTCCTAACATAGGAAGAAACAAGCAAACCCCAAACAGGATTCAACATTATTTAAAATGACCTTCAAAACCAAATGAGGTCCTCACCACTTCAGAGAACTGTACAATCACATGGAAGGAGTCTGGAGTTACAAAAACAAGTGAGACCTTTTCAAGGTAAATGTCACAAGCTTGTCTCCCCGACACTCTGCTGCTCCCACAGTTGTCACAGAGCCGCACGGGGCTGGGCAAGGGCTGGTGTGATGTTTGGGGCTCACCTTGGCGTTGGCTTGTGTAGGTGCTGGAACCGTGTGTGTGTGCTGTGTGCTGATAAGGTCAGGAGAGCTCCCTCTCAGTGGACATAAGCTCTTTATGGAGCCGCGTCCACAAACGGCACCCTGTGAGGAGGTGCCTTCCAAAATGACGCGCACAAAGCAACAGATACAAGGACGGTTATTATTTGTGTCAGGCCCAAACTGTTCTGTTTATAAACTCTTAGATTAAAGGGCAACCAAATGAGTGTGCCTGTTTTACAGCCTTGGAGAGCTTTCACCACAAAGAAGACGAAAGGTGGCAAAAAAGTGGACCTTTGTAAAATTTAGAAATAGTGATGCCAAGTGGCTCTTTTCTCAGGAACTACCACTTCCGCCAGCAGGGTCATTGTAAGCGGATCACAGAGCAGAGCTTTTTGTGTGGGACTATGGCTGCAGGAGCTCTGTTTGTATTTGGACTTCAGCTCAAAAATGAGATACTTGAGTCGATCACATCTTCACTGTTAACTGAACACGTGGCACTTGGGGACAGCTGGGGACCCAGCCCAGAGCCCCTCTGTGGTACTTCCTAGTTCGACTTCTCTAGGCCTGCAGCTCTGACAGCTCACATGAGGCCATAAATACTGTGGAATATCTGAAAATATTTTGAGCCTTTTTTAGAAAATTGTTTGTTCTCAAGTAAAACAGTGGATTCAGTAACTGCCCAACTCTGACCATCCTCACCACCTTCTGACGCTACTAACCGTGTATCAGCCATGAACTTTCTAAAGCCAACATCTACCTAAAACACCAATAGCTTGGCCAAGTAAGTAGTTTTAAGAAGGTGCAACTTAACCTCACACAGTGGACTGTTTTGCTTTCTTCTTTCTGGACTAATGGTCGGCCTTCTCTCTATCTTCACGGTTTTTTTCAGTTCCTGGACATTTCTTCACTCTACTTGAATGTTAATTGTGCTGAGATTTTCTCCCCCACTGCACAATTAACTAACATATTCATCTTTTCAACTCAAATCTGAAGACATACTCTTTTCTCTGTAGTAAATACATAAAAATTAACAGGTCTTCAAGAAAAAAAGAGAGAAAACCAAACATTAAATGCCACAGCAGCTATCTAAGGTTACTAAGAAGCAACTGAAGAATCATAGAATCATAGAATCATAGAATGGTAGGGGTTGGAAGGGACCTCTAGAGATCATCTAGTCCAACCCCCTGCTAAAGCACGTTAGCCTACAGCAGGTTACACAGGAATGCATCCAGGCGGGTTTTGAATATCTCCAGAGAAGGAGACTCCACAACCTCCCTGGGCAGCCTGTTCCAGTGCTCTGTCACCCTCACAGTAAAGAAGATCCTCCTCATGTTCAGGTGGAACTGCCTGTGTTCCAGTTTGTGCCCATTGCCCCTTGTCCTGTCGCTGGGCACCACTGCGAAGAGTCTGACCCTGTCCTCTTGACATCCACCCTTTAGATATTTGTGAGCATTGATCAGATCTCCTCTCAGCCTTCTCTTCTCCAGGCTGAACAGACCCAGCTCTCTCAGCCTTTCCTCATACGAGAGATGCTCCACTCCCCTAATCAACTTCGTGGCCCTCTGCTGGACTCTCTCCAGTAGTTCCCTGTCTCTCTTGTACTGGGGAGGCCAGAACTGGACACCGTACTCCAGATGCGGCCAAGAAGCTGAACCAGATTACATTATTCATGAATGACTTATACCGACTGTATTTTTAGTGTCATGTAAATTCTATAGAAATATTGCATCAGTGTAACTTACAGGGAACTGTTATTAGTGAGTAACTTTTGTGATGTTCAGAATAATACCTCTCCTGTATCCAGATATGAAATGAAGGGACTAGAGCATTCATATCTGAAATGGTGCTTATGGTTTGAGGAAAGCAGAGAAAACCATCCCAAAATGATAAATGTAAAAATCAGATAATTTTCTGAAAATAATGGGAATCCTAATTCAGGCCCTACACCTCAGACTTCTACATTTAGGCTGTCAGCTCATGCAGGGGCAATCTGGGTTAAGATGAATTGTTTAATTATCTCCTGTGATCACAGTCCTTACAAGGCTCATGTTCACACCTTCCTGTTCTCTCTCATTTTGAATCACAGTAAATATAAACAAACTTTCAATTTCCACATGAGGTTGAGCTGCCCTGTGTCTTTAACACTGCATATCTAGGAGGAGGGAATGAAATATGAATCTGATAGGCAGTCACATATAATTAAGATAATTCATATGTCAAACTTGAAAAAAAACCCCCACTGGTGGAAGATTGACACTGATATTGTGGATAAATGACTTCAAAAGTAACCCGTGGGTTGGCGCAGATCACCTTATCCTGTAGTTAACAGTCAGCTACACAGATGAATACTGCGTTATGAGTTAATGACATCTCACTAATTTGTGAAAGGAATCTCATAAGCTAACTTTGCAGGAGTCAGGCTGACACAATGAACTTGATCTTGTGAGTGAATCCTAGGGAAAGAGTGGGAACTAAGAGTGAAAACATTCTCTAGGAGGTTGACAGCACTTAGTAAGATTCAGTCTATGATCACAAAAGCATAGTAAAAGTCATACCAGCAAGGGCAAAGATCCAGCTTCTCTGGTAGCCTTTTTTCTATGACAACAGCCAAAAATAGATGCCTGTAGGTGTGGTAAGGCAACACAGAGCAGCAAGTGGCTCCTGGTGATTCTCCATTGCCCACAGGGCTGGCTCAGAATTCATGACAGATACATTCAGGACCACATGCAAAACTAAAGGGGGAATAAATACAGCACTTCCTCACTCCTCAACACTACACACACCACACCTCAACAGGGTAAAGGAAAGATGAGTGATCAACCATGATCAAAAGCTATTTAAAAGCGAACTCTGCAATGTGATAGTTCTTCTCACCTATACTTGTGCCTGTGAACAGGTTTTGAGGACATTGCCCTGTGTAGAAAGTATAAAGGGGACTGAAGAACAATTTATATGATAGAAATGCTCAGCTAACATCTCAAGAGAGTTTCATGAACTATGACGTACATTACAGAACATACATACACAGCTAAATACACCATAGCTATAGAAGAAAAACACCAAAATAACTGTGGCATTTCAAATAATATTTTAATGACCTGTAATTTAAATAAAATGACTTTATTTTTTTCAAGACTTGCTGAAAGGTATTTTTTACTCAACAGTGTAATGCTGAAACGTTTGAAGGAAAAATAACATTACACAGCTGAATAGGAAGGGGCAAAAGCGTCTATGAAAATCCAGCGGGATTCTCGTACTGGTAAATTTCTGCTTTGTTAATTCACTAGTCAAAATTTAGTGAATAAGAAAATAAATGAACCGCACATGGCTCCTTGTTTTCTAGAACAGACGTATTTTTACAAGAATGACTGCACTTCATCTCATCAAAATCACACTGGAATCATGCAAGCATAAAAATACCTTCCCGACAGCAGGGGTTTTAGGCTATTTATTTGGCTTACATCCTGTTTGACTTAATTTCAGGATGCCTTGCTTGTTCACACTGGACACAGGATAGAGTGCTGCTCAGCTCCCTTCCAGGAGTCAAGTGGTTCTTTAAGTGCCCTTGAGTGCCCTTCTTGAAGGGCAAACTCAACACTCGTGTTTGCTACAGACTTTGGGTCAGGGCCATGGCCAGCATCCAGTTTGTCTCCAGCACTAGCACGCTGGGTTGTCTCGCGTCCCCAAGCCCCAGAGCACACAATCATTTTTTCCTTCCAGTGCCATCAGTGATAAAAATGTCACTCTAGATAGCAGCAACACAGATACGTCATTATTTTGGGGCACTTTGAACTGAAAGATGATAAAAAATTATAATTATGTCCAGGTGCCACAGGGGCACCACAAGGAGCTCAGAAAAAAAAGTCAGATTAAGGGCTGTGTATATGAGGCAGTATCATCCAGAGGATGCTATTGTCAAGCGGTGTAGACATGACCTGCTCTGTAACAACTCACCTGGGGACAGGTTTTTCTACTTTTCAGGGTAATCTGCAAAGTCCACGTGAACTGCAGTTTTTTCCTAGAACACCAGCTACTTTTTTGTTTGGACAATTAATTTTACAATGTACTCTGCTGTTTGCCAGGTAAAAACTTTACTTTGGATCTGCAATACTGCAATTGCAGGGCTCTAATGAGACCCGTCAACTGTGACACATACAAGCATAATACATCTTTTTACCTGCCACTGTGTGTATGCCTACATCGAACTAAAAGAAAAATGTGGAGCATCTGTAAATACATCGTGCTTTAGGTTTAATCCCCATCTGGCAACATGGCTGCATTGTAAACAAACCCAGACAGCTTTGAAAAAGTGTGTGATGGATTGCTATTACCCCAGGCCTGAGTTTTGTAGCGAATATGGATAAGGTGTGTCTGAAGCTATACTTGCAGGCTTGCGAAATACAAGAGTGGAAAGTCAGCCTTAAAGGTAGTCTTACTAAGTAGCACAGACAGCGTAACAGCAATTTTAGGTTTCTTACAGAGCCAGTTCTACACACCATAAACTACCTCACTCAGTACCTTGTTTTCATTGAAATTAGCGATGACAACTCCAACGAAAAGGGTCAGTCCAATCATGCAGCCAAGGAATACAAAAACGTGAATGTAGATTCCATGGATCTGAACAGACAAAAATAAGATTAATCGTTAGTACAAATCAGAGTATGTGTTCTAGAATTCGAAGACTCTGATGTGTTTCCTTACCGGCCCAACGCGATGAATAATAACATCTCTGACTTCCACCCAGCCCTTTAATGAGAGAACTTCGAACAGGGCCAGCATTGCGTTCCCCACATTGTCAAAATTAAAATTCCGAGGATTTGCCCTGAAATGCAGTAGACAAATAGGTGTAAATTGAGCAATAAATTGTTCTATTTGTTACCTTGATTCTTCACAGTCTATCTAACATTTAAAAACTTTGCCAAGTTGGTGTGAAAGCCTCTGAAATATATAAAAGTCCTGTCTCAAGAATAACAAAACAACAGCAACAGCAATAAATATCTAGAGCATAATTCTCCTTGATCCCTATGTATGTTTTATTTTGTTACTCTGAATCTGTTTCACAGTAATAAAGCTTATAACATGTTGCTGCATTTTAGTGTTTTTGTCAATGAAATTCGCAAAATATAGCACTCATTAAAAAATGGATCTGATAGCATTGGTCAGATAATAAAATAAATTTACCTAAAGGAGACCAGTCTCAAACCCACATAAATGATTTGGACTCCAAAGTCAGTTAGATCATTTAGAAAATGTTGCTCCTTATTTCATTATCATCAGGAACTGACAGTCTAAAGCAAAACTTACTGAGAGGACATCACATCTTCTAGGCTTTCCTATGCCATATGCTCTGACCTTTCGTATCAGTTGAGATTCAAGAAGATGTTTCCAGTTGAACATTAAAGGTACCTTCTTTGGCCTAGATGTGCACATTGCTCTGCCTCTACAATCTGACACAGATAACCCGAGGAGCCCGATTAACGTTCAAGAATTTGTAAGGCAAGTAGTTGTATTCCAGAAGAATTGTTAAGTGTTTGGTCCTTCTGAAAATTCAACTATTACGTGAAAAAGAGAGCTTTCAGATGTAGATACTTCTTTTAAATGTGGTCCTTATGCTGAAATCTGGCCTGACACAACCAACAGGTAGTATAAATGTCCTTGTGGTAAAACATTTTTCTGCAATAACAAAACATTTCCCAAAGTTTACTGTTATGCTGATTAGGACAGTTTTTGCTTATTTCTGTATCAAGCTGAAGAGGTCTGAATTTGCTTACTCGAGGAAGAATTTTTCTGAAGCATACAAAAACAAAGACTTCTGCAGATGTCAGAGTTTCACTGACTGTTCAAATCACAGCATATTACTTCATTAGTGTAGAATGGTTCTGAATCTACCACTGCTGGTACATTCTTTATCCATGCACATAGTCAATTAAAATAATTGTGGCTGTTTAGCTGATTTTGCAAAATGCTAACCAACTTAAAAATGTAAACAATTAAAGAGATTTTTTTTGCCTGGTCAGATGTTGGGATATATTAAATGGACTTTATCAGAATACTAATCATAAACGTAAAGTTAGCTCTTAAATAATTTTAACTGCACTACTGCCCCAGATTGACCGCTAGGATTCACTGCACTGGAAACAGAAAGCAGCTGCTAGCTGGTATACGTGATGGCCATAGAAGAGAAAGGCTGGTTTTAGGCATGACTTGCTTGTCTGTTTTTTGTGGGTAGCTGTAGGCTGGTTGACTTCCATTTCTTTTCCTTACCATCTTTTCCGATTTATTCTTAGGTTCTGCTGTCGATGTGTGGCTCTCAAGATATCTTCATAATAGTACTAAAGCACAACTAAGTCATAATCTTGGTTCAAGCCAATAACTCCTACTGTAATAATCAAGTCTAATTTCTATCTAGGTTCAGTACCCACAGGTATTTTTAACTCTCTGCTTTATGAACAGAACAGCAGGTTAAGTCTGGAAAATTTTCATATATCTGGCTTTTTACTAAATATACCACAATTTCTACCCTTAATATAATTTCACTTAGAATAAAAACCCTCCATCAGTATTTTAATGCCATGGGATTTGAGCCATTTTCTACATCAACAGCTGAGTCTTTGAAGAAAGATAGGCTGATGTGTAGAAACTCACCAGACTCGTGGAACCCAAAATCCAGGCTTTTTCTCTCCAGGTCTTAACTTTAAATTGAGATTTTTGGAAACACTAACATTTATTCTGAAGATGCCATGACAATCTTCCTACAGAGAAATAAACCATAGCGTGAGATTAAATAATGGTCTGTGAGAGATTCCAAAATGCCAGTATAGACAGCACACTTGCCATGATGGGGAAGCAATGTAAACAGAAACAAAGGGTTATTTACAGTACTGGGATTAATAGTCTTGGACCTTTACCCAAAGGAAAAATGCATCTTAGCAAGGATTCAAAAACCCCTTCTCCTCCCAGGACTGAGAGTGCTTTTCATTTTGCAAGACTATCTAGCCTTTCCTAAAGACCACTGCTCTTTTTAGGTGATGATATTTCTCCAAATGGAGTAAAAACCACAGTTAACGTCCTTCTTGTAACCCAGATAGCAATCCCAGTGCTTTCGACCTCTAGCAGCCTAACCTGTTTTTGCTGCTGATCTAGTAATGCAAATGTGTCATATTCCATGGTTAATTCCATGTGACATCCAGTCCTTTGCAGACAATATGGCATGAATTCGTCAGCTTTTTCAGACAGTCCCCAATATTTGGACTTGCTTTACTTTTTCACTTGAAAACCCAGCCTTACCCTCATTCACTCTCTCCTTTATCACCATTTCCTCTGTCATCCTGCTTCTAAACAAGAAAATGCCCAAGATCTCCAACGCTCATATGACAGATCTGATTGCCCATTGGTTTTCCCCAGCAGGCAGAAATGGCACAGCATACTATTATTTTGAAGCAGGAAAGCAGTTCTTACCCTAGAGATGATGTGCGGATCATTGCACTTAGCCAGTTTTCCGGCAAATAGCTGCACTCCAAAGCTTGCGAAAACAAGCATTAATGTCAGCAAAAGTATAGAAACCTGTAAAGATGAAGTTAGACTTGTCAAGCTCTCCTCCTGGAGACTTGAGAAAGGGGGTCAGATCCTTCCGTGAACTGCAGGGAGGATCGTTTTGTTGCATACACCTGGAGACAAGGCATTCACAACCGACACGTTACTTTAGGTTCTGATCCAGTAACCAGGTGCTGTGTTTTTATTATTAATATTATTAATAACATAGCATCTAGGAATTGTAGATAAGGATCAAAGCTTTCTTGCACTCAGTATACAACCTTGCCAAATCTGCATGCATAAGAATTGCCATTCACTTTAAAGAGAACTCTTCAAGTACTTAAATATGTGCTGCTTCTGTTTTGCTGAATCAGACTTTACTAATTAATCTGAGTAAGCCATTGCTAGATATTTAATTCCAGGATAGCTACAATAAAGAGATGCATAAGCAACTTATGATGTAAATATCTTTAACAGGATACAGTACCTATGAAATGCTAACTAGCTTTACACTTTTTGTTCTTGCTTTGTTACTTGTCTGCAAATATTTTACAGCTTAGCTTTTTATAACAACCTGACCTAATACAATATTATGTTCAGGAACAAAACGTCTGTTGTTTAGGCTGTCACATATCACTCAGGGAAAGTTGGGTCTGAAGGCAATAGATTAGGTTCTGATCAAGCAATCACAGACTTCATTATTATTATTACTACTACTACTACTACCATATTAACTGCATAATCATGATCATAATAATAACAACAATGCCATAAAAATGAGATTCAGATCTGTGATGAACAACTGCATTGTCTCTAGTTGCATCTCAAAAAACTTGGAGGTAGAGACCTTCAGCTTGGAAATCAGGTTTACTTTTGTTCTTGCAGAGCTGCCATACCCTGCTTCTCATCTTCCTTCCCCAACTAGAACTGTGATAAGGGGTACATTTTATTTCAGCAGTCCTCCTATGTAATTATGGCAAAATATATCCTGAGCAAATACTGTAATTTAGAAAGGAATTATCACAGCAGCTTTATTCAGTATAAATGTAAATGAGTTACTTATATTCCTAACTTTTAACCTGTTCTGTGGTCATCTGCAGTGGTAGCTACAAGGAAAAGTAACCAGAACAATGGAGAAAAGATTAGAAAACATAAATGTTATAGCGAAATGGTGTCATTACTCCTCCATATCTTTTTTTTTAACAACAAGAACAAAATAAATGGCACATACCAAAAAGATTTCCTTAAAGCCACTAAAGAGCTCTCGCACCACTTTCCTCATCTGAGGGACCAGTTTGAAAATTCGAAGAGGTCGGAGGCAACGGAGTACCATTAAGAGCTGAGCTCCGGATTTGGCAGGGACGTTCTGGGGCATCCAGCACAGGAATATTAAACTCACCTTGAGGGGACAGGGAAGGAAAAGGCAAAGAAGCATTAGACTTACAATGTCTTACTTGACATAGACACAGCACACAAGATCAATAAACACTTCTCTGCCTTAAAATTAAAGGGAAGATTAAGACAAAAAAAGACTAATTTAGAGAAAGGACTTGGATCTCCTGTGCCCTGGCTGATTGTCCTAACTAATGGGCATCGGCTTCAGCCTCTGTCTTCCCCTTTGACTCAAACTCTATTTTATTCTTTTCAGCAGATGGAACAGTTCCAAAAGAAGAAATCAAATTGGCTGATTCAGAGCAGGGACACGAAGTATATTCTTAGAGCATGCAGCATCATCTCTCTCCCCCTTCTCATTTCAAACAGATATCCTCACCCGTAAGGCCTGTTAACAGTTCTCTACCACTTTGTTACAGACATAAGCAGTTTTGTCATTGTGTGTTTTTATCACACAAATATGCATTTCAAAGTGTTTTCAAACAGCACAGTTGTGTCTTGTAGCCTGAACAATCTCTGACAGATGGTTATTAATTATAAAGTCTATTAATTACTTCTTATTTCATAAAAAGCATTTATAAAGCCAATGTTATTATAGGGAGACAGAGGTGAGAGTGCTACAAAGAGGTAAGTGCAGAAAAAATGGAAGATCAAGCTGATGTCACCAATATAGTTTAGAACAATACAATTTGTTAAAAACAACTAATGCACACGCAGATTGTGCATACTACAGTAGTTTTGCATAAGTATGCATATTTTTATTTATGCTAACAATAGAATTTTTGATACAAATTAATCGTGACATATTTTATGCAGCACATCTGTCTGGTGGATTAATCTCTGAAAGACTTTATCTAAATCCATCAAAGCCATTTTGCTTAGTAATTTCTTCAGTTAGAAAATATTTAACACTGTATTATACTGAGCACTCGTTTTGACACTTTTTGTGGTGTTTATTGCCATATGCGAAGAGGAAACGGACGCCCTTCTCTTGTACTAGAATGGAATGCTAGAAATTTCTGGGGGACAAAGAAAATATTAGAACAATTCTTTCCTGAGAACCCGTACTGATAGGTATGGAAGATAGAAAGATGTTGCTTTGATTTCTTTCTGCTATAGCAACACCAGCAACATACACCAGCAACAAGGACGTGCCCTTCTGCCAAACGGCAGAGGCTTTTGAAACAACTTCTATAAAGCAGGAGAACTGTCGAGAGGGGAGGAAGCAATGAATGGCTAAGAAATAGATAAAATAAAGATTGTCCTGCATAAAAATGCTGAAGCAAAGTCAGAGATCTCGAGCTTACTTTGGAATGAAATCAGGTCTGATACTTAAAACATATCAACAAATAGACAATTAAAAGGGACCATACAATGGCCCTACACTAAATTGCCAGGTGCTTATCATGTCAGTATATTTTTAGATGTCTAAACAAATATTTGTACATGTAAGTGATAGGACTGCACATGAAAACAGTTGTGTTTGTACACAAATTACACTACTGCATTTGCACCAGGGTGCAGAGCCAAACTTATATATCCAAAGAGATCAAAGCTAAGAGTGCTACAGAAACCTCCCATAAATATAAAAACTTACAAGATATATAAATATGTCCATAACTCCTCCAAAGTCCCTAATGACAGCTGTTGGGGTAAAAAACAAGCCGTCTGCCATAATCTTCAGATTAAGCTCAATGCTCATGAATATTACAAAAACATATTCAGCAATCTGAAAATCAAAGCAGAGAACAGTCAGAATTTAGGAACAGACAGCGGGAAAAGCAAGGCGGCTGTGCTTCATTAAATGATTCAGTGACAGTACCTGGAGTGTTGGAGCATGCATAACTCTTCTAAAGGGGGATTCGAACATCATGGAAATGCAGGAGCATATAGTAACAATGATCATGACCCAGTCCAGGTAAGTAACCAAACCCAGCAAGTCACTGTGAATAATACATAAGGATAACCATTATGTAAATGCCAAGAGTGCTGTGTCACTGGTACTGTGTCTACACCACAGTTAAGTGCTTTCCTATGAAAACATAAATTAAGCTGAGTGTCAAAGATTTCAATGTTTCAGAAATGTGTAGTAAAACTAGGGAAGTTACATGCAAGTGAAGAAGACAAGTCCGATAAAAAAAATCTCTTCCTATTCATCCTCCTCCCCAAATAACTCAATGTAAAGAAAAACCCTTTTGGGGAAAAAAAAGAAATACACATGTGCATGCACACATACACACATACACGCATGTGTGTGCTCACACACTTATACTGCAGGCTTATGTGACCAAGCAAAGTTACTTTTGCAGTGCTTACTAAAGCTGATGGTATTTGGTATTTTTCACAGCTCCAGTAACAGGATCTGTTTTAGAACTACAAAAAGAAGAAAACATACAGTCATTTACATTTTATTTTATTTAGCATTGTAATTATACCATGCATCCATCACCTCAAAGTAATTTATATCCAAAATCAAGGCTACATTTTATGTTGGCTTAATTTTAAATGTCTATATAAGTTTCATTTAATTTTAGTCATATCAACACAGCTAGTATCCCTTTAATTCATGGTCTACCTTTAATTCCTCTAACGATTCTTTAAAGTGCTAGTTTTTTGAGACTTGCTTTTGTAAGCAAGGACTCAACTTTGTATTTTGCGTTGGGACAGGGCAGGGGACAACCTGCTACTGAATTTTACGTTCCAAAGTGCTTCCTCAGGAGTTCTTTCCTTTTACTTCAAAACCTATTGGAGCATAGCCTCAGTTCACATAAAAAAAAAAAAATCCTGCCACGAGCCCTGTTTGTTTTATTACTTCTTCAATCATTTTCTGATGAATATTTCTAGATTCTCCATATCTGAATTTTCCCATGAAATTGCTGTACTTCACCTACCATATCCAAGTAGCCATTAGGCAGCCAGAGAGAGCGAGAACCACTCTACAAGTAATAAGCGCGTATCTAGGTGACATGAGTAAAGTTCTTGCTCCAGCAATTATTTAGCCTCTTTATGCAAGGCAGAATGGTTTCAGCTACAAGAATCCTATCCACGGAGCCTCCCCTGCCCCAGTGTTAGGGGCACGTTTTACTTATCTTTCAAATCCTTGTAGCAAATCATGCCAAGACTGGATCTGCACTGAGGTATCCTATATCCCATGTGAGGGCTCTAGCCACTGGGATGTGAAATTGCCATCACTTCCTCACTGAGCTTAAAGGGAAAAATGTACTGACCTAACTTGACTCACTACCAGAAGAGATTTCATGGTTACGAATTACAAGAACACAAGATGCATATAAGAGAACAAGAGGCATCTTCCACAGGCCAGTTTCACCCACTCACACCAGTCAGTATACAGAATATACTGGGTTTGGTGCCTTCCCACTGAACCCACTGACTTTTGTGTCTTCCTAAGCTCATACCTCTTCCCTACATTGTACATAGTGGCATTCCTCAGCATTTTTTACCAGAAGAAAATATGTATCCTGTCAGTTTGAAAAACATCTCTAAAATACGTTACTTGTTAAGTTAGGTGGGACATCGAATAAAGTAGGTAGGTTTTAAATAAATGAAAAAACGATCGTTTAACAAATTCAGTTTATTCTTATAATTGCAAACATTTTAATTAAACTGTTTATAATATAAATATCCTATTACCCTTGGGCAATCTGCAATACTAACAGGCACTGACATGTATCTGACAAATGGATGCGAACGCATGCTTATGTGTTTTGTTCTGCTGTTTTAATTTGCCTCTGTTTCATGGACCAGTGAACTGCAATCAAGTTAGCAGTTGCATAGAAAAGTAGGCACCTAACTGAGGGATGTGCTTCTACATAGGTGTCAGAACACTTAAATATGGGTATTGTAAAACTGGCTATCTGACCTTCCTGCTGTTCTACCTAGAAGTAATTTGTTGAAGGGCACAGAGAAAATTGATAGTAAAGCAGGTGCTGAAACCAGGTCTTCCAAGTGCGAAGCTCATAGCCTTGAGCTATCTTCCATCTTATGCTGTCTGTTTGCAAGCTGACATGCATTAGCCCTCCAAAATTAGGATGCCAGCCATAGACAGAGGTTTAAAAGGAGAGCTATAAGATGATTTTATATCAAGCTGCTTGTACATAGATCTGCATCTGCCACACTTGCATATACCTACAGTCTCGTTACTGAGTTTTCCCGGTTTTCACCTGGTCTCAGCTTTTCTCCTTTTATTTCGCACAGCTGAACACCTCCCAGTCCCATTCTGGGTCTCTAATTATGGGCTAAGGAGTTTTTGGATGACCACAGGTGGGATTCATTTCTCTTCACCTTTTTCTATTCTTTGAGTAACTGCTGGTGCATAAAGACTTCCCACCTTATGATGAGGAACAGGAAGGGATAGCAAGCTGATTCCCCAAGGTTTAAAAATGGGGGTATAAAACGTTATCCTTTCCTCTTAGTTCATGCCTGCAGTTTCCCCACAGTCTTGTCCCTTCTCAGCATCGCAGACTGCTCAAATACGTCTGCCCTTACACAGCATGTTATTGCTTTCTTTCCTCCAGCAGCAAGACTATACCACAGGCAACTGCCTGCCAGCTTGTGTGGCGACCGCATTACACACAGTTTTCCTTTCAAAATAAAATATAGACTTATATTTCTTAGGACATGAAAGTAAACACTTGTTGGAACTAATTGTTGATATGGAATAAACTTACGCATTAAAGCGAGCTCGTACCACTACTCGGCAGAAATTCCTGAATCTGTGCTCACGACCAACTATGAAAAGTGGTTTATCAAAATAGGGATGATTCTCTCGCAGCTCCTCCTCTTGAACTTTCCTTTTGAAAGACAGAATGCAAATTATTAAGTGATATGCATTATACCTGGCAAAAATATCCCCTACACTTCACTCTTTTTTCATCATGACTCTCAATATTTTTTACTTTGTACGGAGAATACTTAATACAGAGAAGTGTACACTCAGACTTTTGATTTTTAAATACCTTTTCATTTCAGCTTGTTCTTTTTTTTCTTGGATCATCTTTATCTCACTGTCTTCTCTCTGTGCGTTTCTGTATCTCACTGTGTTGGAGTGCTAGAAGCAAAATGATTCTTTTTAAATGAGGTCTGCGGGTTATTGTTTTTTAATGTTTCAGATGAAAGCAAGATTTTTACAGTATTTTACATACGAGAAATCTTTATTTCCAAATGCACTGCACATCAACTCAGTCAAGCATAGCGTACAGTATCTATCTATCTACAGCACAAGGCTGCTTATTTTCATTAAGGTTAATTTTAGTTTCAACTTCATGTGTGAAGTCCCATCCAATACAACTTTTAACTTTAAAAGCAAAGGTCCCGTAAGGTCAGCTGATCTCTCTGAACAAGAATGAATACCGTGAAGGTGACTAAGGGCAAAGACTGGCAAAAAAAAGGCCTTAGACACCCTTTCAGCTTCTCAAGCTTGCTGCATGTGCTGCCGGGGAGCAAGTTGTGCAGAACATACAGGTAGTGACTGCAGAGCACAGCGAGGGAGGAGAGGGAGGAAGGACAGTTGCCTGAGTTCGTGCCTGAGTACAATCAGTATTACTACTGAGAGCTGTGAGTCTTTGGAGCACTCCGGGAGGGGTAATTCTGGGTGTTACCCTGACTATTGGACAGAAGCAAAGCCACATCTGCTTTAAAATATTAGTTCCCTACAGTTTCTTTCTGCTACCATGCAGGGTAGCGCGTTAATTACTTCTTACATAGTTGTTTTTAAGTATGAAGTGCATCTAGAAAATGACCATCACAGTTTAGAAATGGAGGGACTAATATCGTCCCTTGAATTTTCGTAGTCACAGAGAACCACGAAATATCATTACGAATTTGCAAAACTGAAAATGCACTTAACTACATGAAACTATACAGCAGTGAAATCTGTGATTGCTATTCTCCCTTTTAGTCTTTGTCCTTTTGTCTGACAGTTATTGTGTTTGAAAAATACTGTTAAACTTCCATCGGAAATTTTGAAGTGCTGTTTTGCCAGCCTGAGTGATTTGTGTAATTCCAGAGTAAGGCTTTTTAAGGTGTCCTGGGCAGCAATTGTTGGGTTCCTAATGTAGTGTCTGCAGCTTCAGTGACTCTATCTCAGCAAGTGTTTCAAAACCAGTAAGTCTATCAGTGAAATGACCAAGTCAATTATTCTGATGATAATTCTGATGCAATTACCGCATTTGTTTTATGATTTGCTTTCAAGATTTCAAAAGAAAAATTGTAAACAAGATCACAGATAGACATTATTCTTAAACAAGCATTTATTACATAGCACATATTCTTATTTCTTTTATTTTCTCAAATTGAAACCGTCGTTCCTATGAGTACTTACATCTTGAGTCAATGTTTCAAGAGATTTTCCTCTGCTGATTCGCTGGCTGTTGGAACCATGTCTCAGTGACCTGAAACAATCATAATCAATTTAACGATACATCTCAAGATGAAATTTTGACCTTTATATGGTGGCCATTATAAAGTACTGCTCTCCAGCCACACAATATCTCAAATTCTTATCATTTTTCTCTTGCTAACTTCAGAAGCTTTTATGTTCTTCAGTTGTTTTCAATCCGGTCTAACATAAGCCAATTTCTTTCCTTCTGATCTTTAAATTGATAGCTTTGTAGATGGCAAAGGAAATTACATTTGAAATAAAAAGGCATTTTTTCTATTTCTACAGTACAATGAATTTCATTATGGTTACAACGTAGAATTCAGTTCTTTGTACAAGTAAGTAATTTCAGTTTTTCACATGTTAGATATTGCTCAAATTTAATTCTTTTTGTCACCTTTATGTTAAGAATATTTTTAAACCATCCTTTCTGTCCATGTTTACCTGCGTTCTTGTCGTATGTGATGCTGGACACTAAGTATTGACCTTTCCTTTGCAGGCTGCCCCTCAAAGGATCCGCTCAGCATGCGTTGTCTAGTGCAGGCCCTACGAAGAAATATAATGATGATGACACAAAGTTTTGCGTATAAATGGTAATTTCTGAGGTAGTGTGATCAGACAAGTCAGCTTGGACTTCTGGGAAGCAAATGCACAGCTTAACAGACAATAACAATAAAATAAAAATGGACTTTTCATGAAAACTTATTTCCAAGGCAATGGTCCCCACTGTGCAACATAACCGACCATCTGATGAACCCTCTCCATGCCTTAGCCAGGGCCATATTTCGATCCTTTTTTCAGTTTGCTGTAGTATTTATAGACCCTCAAGACTTCACTAAGTGTGAAAAGGGTCAAACAATGCACTAATCCGCAATAAAAACACCTTCTCAGCAATAAAGAAGGGAATAGTGCAAGTACAGCTGTTATTTTAGGGCAGCTCCCTTTCAGGGCTGTGCACGTCAAAATATTCATGTACACACTCCAGACTTACCGCACATCTTTGAGTGTTCTACATAACTGGGACCGTATATGGTTTGAAATGAAAAGCTGCACATTGCTGATACCCTGTAATATGAAATGTGTGTTCTCTGGGAATGCATTGAACTTGCAGCATTTTGTTCTGTGGGTTTTTCACTTGTTTGCTCATTCGTTTCATTTTGCTTTTGCTGAATGTTGGCAAACATATTTTACATATTTTTGGCAGAAATGAATATTTGTTGGTTAGTAAACGTGCTACAGCTAAACAGTGTATGCATATCTTTATTTCGATGGCTACAATGAATTGGATTTGTGTGTAAGAAAAAGAGAGGTTTCCACTAAAAGAGATCACACCAAATCTCCCATGGCTGAGAAATGGAATTTCAACCTTGGATAAATACCTTAACTTTCCAGGAATGCTGCAATTTTAAGTTTACACTGTTACTGCTCATTTTGTGTTATGCGATCATTCAGAGAAACACAAGAGCCAGACGGTAATATTTCATACTTTTTAATGAACTGAACCTTCATTTTTTTTGAAAACATGAAAAAAACTACATGCTATTGAAGTAACCACTCTAGTGGCCAGTCTACTGTAAGGCTTAGATAAATGCTATCCTTAACAGCATGGGATGATCACGCTTGAAGGCAAAAGGCTTCCCAGGCATCTTCTTTTCCCACTGTGACTTTGCTTTTCACTCTTCTCTGCTATTTTTCCTTCCTTCGGATTTAAACACATAATGATACAAGTAGGATGCAAAGTGAGATCTGGAACAAAAATGAGAAGCTTAGAATGCCTGTCAGTGTCATCACTGTCAATCATACTAGCGGGCTAGAAAAATACATTGTACTACACTCGTTATAGAAGGCATTGGGTTACACTACACTGAACTGAAGCATCATGCCATGTAAGAAAATTACTGTATGTCTTATAAAACACAGTTCATCTTAGCCAAATCATAAACTTTTCAATACCAATGAATTTTAAGCATTATATTATATACAACACAACACTGTCAGAAGACAATACAGATATCATTTGAATACCTGTGCAATTTTCTTGTAAAAAAAAAAAAGATAAAAATTATTTCCTAAAAATAGATTCTACCTAACTTCATTAAAATGACAATCCAGTTTTTGCTGGCAGAAACAATGGAAAATTCTGGGGCCTGACTTCTGTATAGAGGCTTCTTGCTGTGACAAAGAGGGTAACTTATATTTTTTTTCCCTGTAAATATGAATTATTGTACTCTGCTTTTAACAGCTAGAAATTATTTTCTTGACATCAAAGTGACTTGCACATAAAATTTTCATGTCCTTGTACGCAGGTTACTTGAGTACCAAGTTACACAGAGTCTTAGTGTTCATAATAAAAGGGAACAGTAAATGCTCTGACAATAAATTATTTACCTGACTAATGAACAAGATGGTTCATTTGATTATTAATGGTATAATAAAATACTCTTAGTCATATACTGTACAGAATGAGCATGCATAAAGGGTAACACCTGTAGAAAGACTGTTAGGACTGTCTATGATCTCTGCCCAAGTCAGATTTCTAAATCCATATTTCGAATTTATATACATTGTCTCATTTTCCATAACTCTGGAAGCCCTGCAGCTCTTACTGAAGTCAACAGAGAATGAAATGCCAGTTGTATAGCACAGAGATCAGAAATTTTTATCACACAACTGTAAATAAACTTTCTGAATTTTCAGAGAAAAGGACGCTATGCTGAAAAGGCCATGGCTACTTCTGACAGCCTCTCTCCCAGAATTCTCCACTTGATGGGAATTAGTGCCTTAATCTTCCTTCTGTTAACTCTCAGTAAAAGCCATGCTTTTTTATCCTTTTGACTTGAGACTGGCTATTTTTCAGCTGTTTAGACACAGAGTAGCAGATCTTTGGGGGCTTTCGAAAGAGAAGGCATGAGCCATGAAGTTTTCAGAATTTCATTGTTGTCAATTATTTCAAAGTCTACAGCAGGATTTGTTTTCTTATTGTAGACACCTACAATTATGTGCTTACTCTCAAGTGCCTACATGCGAGCTATGTGTCCAGGCTTCCTTCATAATCAGTGGAGCTGCAGGACTCAATTAAATTGGTTGTACAGTGGTGGCCAGTGCCACCTGCCATGCCTTGGAGTATTTTGCCTCGCTTCCAGCTGCTGCTCCAGCAGGGTATGAGTCCCCTACAAATTTCTGTATTACCTGCCATCCTCAAGAGAATGTTTTAGACATCTGCTGGCATCTCATACAATACTAGATGTCCATACGTGGACAACTTCATCAAATGCTCGGTCAATTAATTTAATTAATGATGTTTGGAAGTTATTCAAGTAATCATAAAGTGGGCAGCTGAAGACAAAGCAGTCAGCTAAAGATTTCACTGGGCTCCACTGCCTGTATTGACTAGAGCTCTGTCAATTCGATGACAGAGGTCATCACTTAGCTTGCAGGGAGATCTGGAGGTGCATCTGACACCTGGGACAATCACCGTGTGACAGTGGTAGAAATTTAGTCCTATGTGGTTTGCAAATTGGTTTTAAAAAAATGTTTTCTTGACTTGATACGTCTTCACGTAACTGTAGCTTGTCAGAATCTTTTGAGCTTTCTTTGAACAATGCAGGCAAAATTATCTTTTTTTTAGCTAAAATTGTCCCTTCCATCTTCCTATACTACCCTCTATGAAATATTACATAGTTTCTTGTTCACTTGTGGAGGAATAAGGAAGTCAGGAAACAAAGGGGAAGAAACAAGAAATATGTCAAACTTCTGGACTTTGTACTCACCTTGCAGAACTCTCAACACAGTCCAGAAGCTGCAAACTACATGCTCCGAATTTGCCTTAAAAAGCACAAATGTAATAAAATCTCCTGAAAAAGAAAATGTGATTTGGTAGGTTACCAGAAAGCCAGGCTACAGGTGAAGAGCATACAGAACAATACGATACTGGGATATCACATAGTTTGTATTACCTGCAAACAGCTATGAGGTCCAAACTTTTGAAGTCCCTCAAGCTATTTCATTCTTTAGAACCTCTGAAAAATAAGCATTGAACAGAGTTTCAAGTAACAATCTTTAAACGAATGTAAAATGTTAAATGTTTTGATTAATACTTCAAAATACTATACCTTTAATGAATATTCTGAGGCCTCTTGCAGAGGGTAAGCATACAGCTCACACCTGGACTTTTTAGGGAGGCATCCTTTCTGCAACAAGTGTTTACTCATCTTCTTGCATTCCAGTATAAGGCCGATTTGTTGTTTTTCTGTATTATTTTAATGAGTGAATACTTATGTAGTAACTGCAGCAACTGCATATATTACTATGTATTTTTGTTCTTGTTCTCCCTGAAACGTGCTCACACTAAAGTCTTAGCAGTGTAGTATGCTTCAGTAAAACAATTATCAGCCTCATTCAGCATTGTTTTCACTATGATTCTCCATCCTTACTAAATCTTTCTATGCTCTCATTATACTTACATTTAACTTGGAATACATGGTTAAATGTGACAACCTAAGATTCATGGTGAATCCACCTGATATGTGTTCTGTGTTTCTCTCTTTCATTTTATAAATTTAATTCAAAAAGGCACTGTTAGCATAACAAGCAAAATGTACATTTTCACCACAGCTACACTATTGTTCCTTGGGAAAAAAATATTTTTAAAGAAATCTGAATTTGGCTGGTAAAATAAAATCAATTATAAACGCAACTTGGATAATTCATGGTTTTTCGTTTCCATGTTTTGCCTTGTTTCCTTCCCCATGTCTCTAAAGGAAAAAACAAAGTCACTTATTTTGTTCAGTGTCTGCTCAGTCTGTTGAACTATGGTAGCATACTTTCTTTCCGTTAGCCATTTTGTGTTCTCATTGTCATTCTTGCCTTGCTGTTTTAGCTTCTCCTCTACCAGAAGTATAATAA
>VZSC01013577.1:0-15456 GCA_013398225.1 Steatornis caripensis | reverse complement strand
CAGCGCCTGCCCGCAGCCCTCCCCTTCCCTAAACCCCTTTTCCAGGCAGACCCTGACCCATCCCCAAGGAAGGGAGTAGGACCTACCATGTTGGCACCGCAGACGCACCTTGCCCAGCCGCCGGCAGCACCAGGCACGTCTGGCCCTCGGCGGGCAGCGGTGCTCACACTTCCTCCGAGCACACAGAGCATCGCTCCCTGCCCTCGGCCTCTTCCCCTCCCACTGCACCCCCGCTGCCAGCCCACATCCTGCCCCACGCCTCTGCCTCGGCTGCCGTGGGGCTCTCCCACCCCAGAGACCCCACTCCCAGCCTGGGGCCGAAGGGGAACAGCGGGGTTAGCCCCAGCCGTGGCCCTGGCGGGACTCAGCTCGTCACTGGCTCCAGGGCACTGTGTGCAGCCCCACGCTGCCACGGGAGCCAGCCCGCAACAAGGCAGGCATTCCCGAGCCCTGCCAGGAGGTGCAGAAGGGTCCAGCCCCAGCCCACGGTGCCCAGGGCACCAAGACCTCTCGAACCCACCATGTCCATGTCGCGGTGCCCAGGCTGACCATCGGAGGGTGGAGGAGGGATGGGGTGTGATGAGGTCCCGCGTGGGCTGGGCCGGAGCGTGGCCGCAGCCTCCCGGTTCCTGTGCCGGATGCTCTGGCTGTTAATCTTCATACACTGCTTATAAACAGGTACTTACACAATGCATTTTCCCATCTTTGCCTTTAAGTCTTTATGAGAAAGGTCCAGGAACATGCCAGAGGAACTTCCCCTGAGCTGTTAATATCCTTGATGAACTTCCACCAATGCTTCAGGAACATGCCTCATTGTGTCCACCTCCCCTTGGATCATTCTTGAATCATCATAAATCTTTCCTTGCCCTATTGCGCCTCGTGAGTAAAATTGCCTTGGCAGGGTTTTCTGCAGGAATTACTCTGCTCACTTCCAGCTAAAGCCAAAGCGAGAGCCGTGCAAGCCACGTGCATTCTCCAGTTCCAGAGAAACTGATGCTGCTCCAGGGGGACTCATGCTAGACAAAAGGAGGAACCCATCCCACAAGAGCCATGATCCACAACAATGGCTTTATACTTGGCCAACGTAAATGAAACTTGGTTCCTGTTTCTGGATACCTTCCTTGAAATATCTTTTACTGCAATCGTGTATTTTTATGGAATTGCTGAGTATGACCCTGTATGTCCAGCAATTCAGGAGCGCTCGCTTTCCAGCAGCTCACGTGCGGAGGGCGCGCAGTTACGGCAAGGGAAGAGTAAGTCGGGCGGGCAGAGAGGCTGAGGGGCAGCTGCTGGGGCAGGAGAGCATCTCCGAACGCTGTGGGTCTCCTGCGCAGGGTGGGAGCTGCCTGTCCCACTGGTGGGAGACCCGCTGGGAGGCAGAGGGGCGCGCATGGGCACGGTCCCGGGGCGGGGGTGAGCAGGCTGTGCCCCTGCCAGTTTCACTTCTGCTGAAACCCGACACAGTAGGGCAGAGCAGTAGAAAAATAACATTCCCACCTTTATTTTGTAACTACAAATAGTTTCTGGTATTGTTTTAAAAACAGAAGCAAGGTGGCTGAGACCCAGATGCTGCTGCTGCAAAGAGCAGAATGTGACCAAGTTCAAAGCTGTTTGTGGGTGCACCCGTGCCCACAGGTACATGGGCTCAGAGAGGGGGTCCTGCACGGCAGGATGGGTACCGAGGGTTGCTTTGCAGGTAGTGGTAAAAGGTACGCGTGGTGGCAGGGAGAGAAGACCCGAACCAGCTCTGCTGGGAGCCAGCTAGTCGCCAGGACACCCATCTCGGGTGGTTTCCAAGGCTGGCTCCCTGGGAAGGATTCGGGATGCTGCAGGGCACGTGCTCCCCGCTGGGTTCCTGCTGCCCCGCTGACCGAGGAAGGGCCCATCCCTGCCTTACGGGCTGAGCAGCGCAGATTTCCCAGGCAGCAGGATGGTGCGTCCTGTCCCCCCGGCCACCCCTCCGAGGGCGCAGCGCAAGGCAGGGCTCCGCTCAGCAGGGGCTTGGAGGAGCAGGTACAAAGGCACTTCCCCACGTCAGCTCCTCACTGTCCCTCTGGGCCCTGCAGGGACCAGGGAAATGCGCTTCCTTCGCTGTGCCCCTGTCCCGAGCCACAGACAGAGGCGATGCTCTCTCCCGAGAGCCCTGCCACGGGCTGCGTCTGTGGGGAAGGGGCATGAGTGCCCCACTCCCACCTGCAAACCACTGCCGAGGGTGCTGTGCAGCCGGTGGGGTTGGGCATCCCACCTGCAGGCTGCGACCGCAGGGCTCGCTGTGGGAAAGCGGCTCGGCTGCTGCGGCCGTTGCTGCCCGCCCAGGCTGATGCTCTGCTCCCTCTTGGCCGTGCCGTGGGCACGCTGCGATGCCTGCACGAGTATCCTACGGCTCTGGGAGTGCCCCGGTGTGGATGGGACCCGTGGTGCCAGGGCTGTACGTGCTGCATGGGGAGGTGGGCACTGGCAGAGGTGGGCAGATGCCTCAGGGCTCAGCCTCTGCAGAGCCCCGGGGCCAAGCCCAGGCTGCGCCCTGCAACGTGTCCCTGGGGAGTGCCCAGGACCTGGCGGAGTGAGACCCTGGGGGGAGCGGGGGCAGGGGGCACCCCATCACCACCCCTTCGCACCCCCGCCCCGCGCAGAGGCACCCTTGTGTTGTTTTCGGCAGAGGCTCCCGCCCCACGGCAGCACAGCCTGTTCCCCTCCTTGTGCAATGTCCCCCGGCAAACCGCAGAGGAACCGAGTCACCCCGACACAGCTCGGCTGCCACGGGCGATAGCGATACAGTGGGCACCTTCCTGGGGAGCCCCCCTCACCCCCGCGGCCGAGGAGGGCCCAGCAGCCCACTGTAGCGAGGGGGCACGTGGCTGCACCCCTGCACGAGCCCAGCACGGTGCCAGTGCGGACCCACGCCCCGCTGGGATGCGGCCCCCTCCCACTGCCCCCCCTGCTCCGCTCCGGGGACCGGGGTGGCTCTCACCAGGTCCTGCAATGCCCCCGCAGCGCAGAGGCTCTGCTGGCACCTCCCGAGCGTGGGCACGGGACGGCTCCCCCACCCCGTAGCTCCCCAGGCGGTGTGTGACCCACAGGGTGTCCCTGAGCCGCAGGCTGCCTTTGGGCACGTCTCCCAGCGCCGTGCCTGGCCTGCGGCCCGGGCAGCCGGACCCTCCTCCAATGGCCCTGGAGGAAAGCAGTGCCCGATAAAATCTTTCTCACAATTTGAAAGTGTTTGGCCACAGGAAGGTGTGTTATCTGACCGTGCCCTGGCTCGGAGCGGGGAAATGGTTGCAAGGATTAGCTGGGGCCAGAAGGACAGCGATGCTCCCCCGACAGCTCGCGGGCTGTGGCACCCCGTGCCCCCACCCGCAGGGACCCTGCGGTGCTGGGGCAGCCCCGGCTGCGGGATGCACAGGTAGTTTTGGGCAAATCGCTCCCGCCCACCCCACAGGGTGCCTCTCAGAGATGTTTCCTCGGTCTCAGCTGCAGGACAACTTTCTGCCTCGCCAGTAATGGAGAGCCTTTTTGCTGGGTGCCCCTGCCCACGCTGCCTGCCGGCTCCCTGGCACACGGCAGCAGAACACGTGCACAGCACGGATAAGGGCTCACTCACCAAACAGGATGCTGGGGGCGTAGATAACGCCGAAGCTGTCTCACTGCTTGTGTGGTAGGGAGTAAACAAGCGGCTTTGCCCACCCAGGGAATCCCAGGCAGCGCCTCTGCCCTGCCAGCGAGCTGGGACACGGCGTGGGTACGGGATGCTGGGGCGCAGCTCCGGGGACGCGTCGCACCCAGGGCCAGCCCTGCGGGCAGCCCTTGCCCTAAGTGGAGCAAAGCCACGCACGGCAGAGCCGCTCCGGGGAACAGCGACCGCTCTGCCTGTGCCCTGCCCGTCTCCCCTTGGCACTGTGCGTCCCTGGAGGGCTGGGGCCGCTGACCTGCCTGGCCGTCCCTCTGCGGCATCCGTCTTCCCAGCGTGAGGGCAACACCTAGGCTGGCTCGGCATGGGGGCACGTGCCCCAGGCGGTGGAGGCTTTGGCAGCCGACCGACCAGAGCAGGCCACCAGCACCCTGCACATCACCAGTGCTTTTGTCACGCGTCTGGTTTAAAGCAGAGCTATCGGCCTTCTCGTGTCTCACAAAGAAAGGCCAGAGATGGGTTCCCCCGGCCGCCACATCTGTCGCTCCCCGCGCGCTATTGCCTGCTCCCCTCCCGCCTGGCTCACTCCTCCCTGGCTCCCCGGGCAGGGCCGCCGCAGCCCGCCCAGGGCCAGCGGATGAACGCACTCAGCACCAAGAGCCGTGTCTCCAGCCAGGGCCAGCCCCCTTGGAGCAAACAATATCCTCTGCTCCGGCCAGGAAACCCTGCGGCATCCCCTGCAGCAGGCAGTGAGCCCAGCTGCGCTCGCCCCCGAGGCAGAAGCATCCCTGAGGACGTCCTTCACCTTTTGGCAGGCTGAGGCTGGGCTTTTCTCTTCTCTTTCTCATCTCCCCACTTCAGCGCAGACAGCAGATGCTTTCTCCCCTGGGATCTTCGTTATCTTTCTGCTCCGAGGAGCTACTGTGTCCTGGGACCTGCCAGTCCATTTAGATCGCTGATTTACTTTCTGCAGGTAGGGCAGGCGCCGGCACAACGTGCGTCTTAAGGTCCTTTTAACATCTGAACCGCTTTGCTTTTGTGGATCTACAAACTGCCCCGTCCACGCTGCCCGCGCTGCTGCAAACCGCTGAGCTTTGCCCTGCGCAGCGTCCCCTGGGTGCGTGACGCCAGGGACGGCGCGGCCCCACCTGAGCCCCCACTGCCGTGGCCATCCGGCTCTGAACGCGCGGGGTCGGCGGTGCCCGCTGAAGCTGCCTCTCTCTAACAGTCCTCACTTTCGGGGCAAGCCCCTGCAAGGAAAAAACAAAAGCTAAAATAACGAGGGGAAGGGCACTCCTAACAATTTGTTGTGACTTTTGAAACGAACCCCTCCTCTGACCCCTCGCAGCTGTGCTTTCAGAGCAAGGGGGCTACCAACAGCAACGTGACGGTGCTTCGGCAACGGGCAGAGGGGCGCAGGCTCTGTCACGCTGCGCGGCAAAAGCAGGAGGTTGGCTGTGCTAGGAAACGGCCAGGCAACGCAGGGAGCGCTTCCCTAGCTGCTTTTTAGTTTTATTTACCCTTGGAAGGAAAAGGACTGTTTGAGAGGCATTTCAGGTGGGCTCACTGGCCCCAGAGGAGGCAAGGCAGGACCTTCTCCCTCCGCCCCGTTCCTGCTGCTCCGCTGGGGACTCGGCTGGCCCAGCCCCACGCTGGGACCGTTCCTGGCTCCTCAAGGGAGAGCTGCGTGCAGGGGGCAGCTCCCTGGGCTGCCCAGCTCCCACCACAGCCCCCAGCTCTCCTCTGCGGCCTCTGGTGCTGTCACACCGTCATCACGCGAAGGCTTCCCGGCTCCCAGCAAGAGCGAGAAACCCGCTTTTCCTCTGCGGGTGCTGACGTCCTTCGGCAGAGGCGTGGGGCCGGGAGCAGCGTCCGTCCCGATGGACGCCGCCACGGGCAATGAGTGGAGCTGTGCCGGCTGCGGCGCCCGTGCCCTCTGCCGCATGGGTGCCGCGGGGATGCCGTGGGGGTGCCGGGGGCCGCTGTGCTGTGTCTGCTGGCCTGCGGGGTGTTGCTCTCCACGATGAGCCGGAGGAGCCCTGCCCCGGGGAAGTCCATGATGACCACCCCCCAGCGCACGGGCTGCCCCCGCCGGCGCCGCAGGTGCTGGTAGCAGCGGGGGTTCACAAAGCGGGCCACCTCCTCGGGGCAGGTGAAGAGCCCGTTGCCGGAGCAGAAGGTGAGGTGCATGGTGCCAGGGTCCCCGCCTGCCGCCCTGTCCAGGTGCCGCTGCGCCCGGGCCCACTTGCGCTCCAGCGAGACCACGTTCCAGGCGTCGCTGATGCTCAGCTGCTCATAGGGGATGCCCAGCACCTCCTGCGCCAGTGCCTCCAGCACCACAATCTTTCCTCGCACCTGGCCCAGCGTCGGCACCTCCTCCCGGCACCACACGCGGCCCCGTCCCTCCTCCAGCAAGCACCGGTGCAGCCGGGCGGCGAAGCGGGGCCGGGGGAAGATGGGCAGCTCCTCCTTGATGCGCATGAGCACAGCCTCGCCGGGGTGGGCACGGAGGAAGCGCAGGGTGCGTCGCAGGACTCCCCGCAGGCTGGCCCGCTGGAAGGTGCAGAGGTGGTAGACGTGGAGCTTGCCCCGCGCCAGCTTGCAGCGCACGTCCAGGAAGCGGATGCCGGACGCCAGCTGGGCCTCCAGGCCCCAGCTCTGGCACCGCAGGCGCCGGCCGCCAAACAGGCTGAGGGAGTCGTGGGTGCCAGGGATGGAGAGGCGGGAGAGGGGCAGGGCGTCAGGGAGCCCCGCCATCCAGTCGGGGCAGCAGGCTGCCGGCTNGTGCTGGCAGGTGGGTGAGGAGAAGCGATGCGCTCCGCTGCCTGGATCCAGCTTGCGAATCCGGGTAAAAATGGTGTAATCCAGGCCATTTCCTGAATTCAGGCTTTAAATAAAATCCTGTGAGTGGTCTGTTTGTGCCAGCCTTGTGTTGAAATTGTGCTTGTCTGCTGCACAGTGCCAACCCAACCGCATCTGCACCGTGCCGCCATGCTGCCGGGAGAGCGGGCGCCCCAGCGCCTGGCTGGCCCCCCGAGCCCTGCCGTGGAGGAGAAGCAGACCATGAGCAGTGGGAGCACTGCATGGCCCCCATGCATCCCAGTCCCATCCCTCCTCAAAGGTATCCCCCCATCCCGTGAAGCCTTACAGCATACCACGTGCCCCATACACGTTGCTGCCGATGCTCTGCACTGTTGCACCGTACAGTTCCCCTCCCACTCTCAAGCACTCACCCCGCTACCCCCAAGCCCCGGCGCATCCCAGCCTCCCCCTCCTGCACCCACCTGGGTTTGCCTGCGGCAGTGGGGTGCAGTCTGCCAGACAGGGCGCCGTGGGTCCCGGTGGCACACTGGCAGGCAAAGCGGGATGTTGGCCATTAACTCCGTGACGGTCATGACGCGCGTCCTGCCTCGCACACAGCACGTGCGCCAGGGATTCATCCTCAGCCCTCGGCCAAGGAGAGCACTTGGCGAACACGCCGGGCTGGAAAATCGCCTGGCCGATCCCGAAAGCAGCCATTCAGGCCTCTGCACCTCCCTCCCCAGGAATCAGGATAAACGGGATCAGGGTGCCACGGGGCTCCCTGACGCTGCCCACGGGAGCGGCTGCGCAGAGCCCCCGGGTGCCCACGTCCAGAGCTGTGCCCCGGGCTGGCTCCCAGCGGGACCTGGCCCCGCCGTTGATGAATGCATCGTCCCCGTCAGAGGGACCACATCCAGGCAGGGCTCCGGAGCAGGGGGGCTATGCTTGCCAGCACACCCCAGGGTGTGCCCAGTGAGGGTCCCCGGGGAAGTGGGCTCTATCACCTCGTCTCTCGGGCACCAGTGGCTGCTGTCACCGCCCAGGTGCGAGCCCCACGGCTGCAGCCAGGTCCAGAGCTGGTGCCCGGGGAGGGCGACTCGCCTCCTGCCCCGGGGACACAGCTGCAGGGCACCCCGGTCAGCAGCGCACGCTGAGCCCAGGGGTCAGGGACAAGCTGCCCTGCAGGTCACAGACCCCTCCCGTGACACGGCCCCTCCGCCCCAGGCCACGGAGACCCCCCCGGGGGCACCGAGACCCTCCCGGGGGCACACTCTGCCACGGGCTCTGCCACTGCCAGCCTGGGTGGCAGGTGAGGGCACCCGAGGCGCCTTTCCCTGCATGCTGGGAGCAGCAGCGTGGCTGAGGGGGGCCCCCGGGCAGCCCCCGCTCAGGGGACACAGGTCCTGTGGCCTCCCCGGGCCCCCTTCCCCGGGCCCCCTTCCCCGGGCCCTGACAAAGCTCTTGCCGCACGTTGAGCAGCAGCGACCTGCGCCACCGCCAGCACTGCCGGGAGGAGCCTGGCTCTCCGGGCCGTCAACACGGCGCAGGCGGAAGAGAGCCGCTCCCTCGTCATGGCGGCGGCGGGCAGCGGGGCCGGCGGTGGCGGTGGCAGGGCGTGCTTCGTGCTGGGCGCCTCAGGGGAGACGGGCCGGGTGCTGCTGCGGGAGCTGCTGGCCCAGCGGCTCTTCGCCAGGGTGACGCTGGTCGGCCGGCGCCGGCTGAGCCTGGGCGAGGAGGCTGGGGTGGCCGTGGTGCGTGGGGCCAGGGGTCCCAGGG
Organism: Steatornis caripensis; assembly: GCA_013398225.1. NCBI lineage: Eukaryota > Metazoa > Chordata > Aves > Caprimulgiformes > Steatornithidae > Steatornis > Steatornis caripensis. Next base: position 7,250 of record VZSC01013577.1, on the reverse strand, counting down.
GCGGCGGGGGAGCAGGGGGTGGCCAGGGTGGGCACGCTGACCCTCGGCCTCCCTGCAGGAGCAGGCGGTGGTGGACTTCGAGCGGCTGAGCGAGCACGCCGCCGCCTTCCGGGGACACGATGTCGGCTTCTGCTGCCTGGGCACCACCAGGGCCAAGGCCGGCGCGGTGAGTGGGAGCCTGGGCGGGCAGGGGTCCTGCCTGCGCTCTCCCTGCCACGCTGACCCTCCTCTCCCATTTCCTGCAGGACGGCTTCGTCCGCGTGGACCGGGACTATGTCGCGCAAGCAGCAGAGCTGGCGCGGGCCGGAGGCTGCAGACACTTTGTCCTGCAGTCTTCCCGGGGGGCAAACCCGGAGAGCCGCTTCCTCTACCTCCGCGTGAAGGTGAGGGGGCGGCTGGGGTGGGCTCCGGGTGCTCGTGCAGGAGTCACAAAATGCTGGGGTGCTCAGTCTCGAGAGATGCGAATGGCTCTTGGGGTCCTCCTGGTGCCGGAGGTCAAGGGCACAGGGGAAGGGGGCTGGCTGGACAGCTGTGCGACTGGCTTCATCCGGAGCAGCACAGCACCTGCACGCAGCGTCCGTCTCCCTCCTCAAACCACAGAAAAACCCGCTGGGGTCTCCGGCGCAGTCGTGGCTCCCCAAGCCGGGGTGGCTTTGCAGCTAGGTGGGGAGGGAGGCTCAGAGCTGCGCCCAGGTAAGATGTGAAGTATCCAGGGATAGAGCCCATCGGCTCCCTGGGTGGCATCGTACCTATTGCAAAAGTTTTCTTCCCCGTACGTTGCGTGCCGCAGCCTCCAGCACCTGCTGGACTCACTGCTGTCTGCCAGTGCCTTGCGCTGGGCCCCCGAGGCTGGACGCGGCCCGGACGCTGCCCAGTTGCGGTGAGCACGATGGTTGCAAGGGTGTGCTGCTGACGAGCGGTCAGCGTGTCCGCTGCGGGCGCTGGCCCCCACGCTGCGCTTTCCCGGAGAGCTGCGCCTGCCCGGTACCGTTGGCGTTGGTGCCGTCCTGAACGGCTCGGCAACCCTCTCCTGCCAGTTCGCGGGGCGGCAGGGGTGGTGCTCGCAGTCATCCTTGTCTCCTTTCATCCTGCCCGACTGCTCTCGCAGGGAGAAGTGGAGAACCTGGTCCAGGCTGTTGGGTTTGATCGCTGTACCATTCTCCGGCCAGCGTGAGTACCGGTGGAGGAGGGAGGACACAGGACTCGCATGGAGGGTTGCCAGGGCAGCGAGCTGGGAGATGGAGGAAGAGAGAAAGGATGCGTAAGGGGAGGGCTGGGGAGGAAAGCGGAGACAGCCACCGGCCGCAAATGCAGCTGCTAGACGAGCACGCTGCTCCCCAGTGCTGCAGGGAGCAAGCACAGCAGGTTCCCACGGCCTGTCCCAGTGCTAGTGCCACGTGCCATGCAAGGAGAAGGGGCTTGGGTTGAAAGCAGAGGTTGGGGGACCTAGGTCAAAGCTTAGCTCTGCACAGACCTTGACCTTATGCACAGGGGATACTCGCCTGTATCCTGTCAGCTGTACTGTGCTCTTGCTGCCTGGGAGAACTGGCATCCTGGTTTTGGCAGCACTGCGGGGAAAGGAGCTTGGCGTCCCAGGGCTCAGCTCAGTCGCGTTTCGCGACGCTGCCAAAGCCCCACGGCCCCCACGCATGCTTAGCAAGCCGGGCTGGGTCCCCGGCACAGCTGGAGAGCCCCGTCTCTAGCGTTCCCTGGGGGATGGTTTCAGCCTGACCCACCGTGCCTCCTCGCTCCGCAGGGTGCTGCTGTGCAAGCGCCAGGAGTCCCGCCCCGCCGAGTGGATGGCCCAGCAGTTCCTGGGCCTTGTGGCTCGGGTCTTCCCCACCGCTTACTCTGTGCCCGTGGAAACAGTGGCCAGGGCTATGGCGGCCAGTGTGCTGCGGCCGGGCGAGGGGAAGGTGGAGGTGCTGGAGAATGGGGCCATCCACGAGCTGGGGAAGGCAGCGCCGCAGCAGGGCACGTAGAGCAAACGGGGTGCGCAGGAAAGAGCTTGATTCAGATGCTCCTCGGGGCCGAGGATGAGTGCACGCGTGGCAGAGGAGCGGGGTGCTTGCATGGCTAATGCGGAGATAGAGGGGCACTTTGCATGGCAGCTGATTCTGTCGAGTGATCAGAAACGCAGGTGCTGGCAGGTGGGTGAGGAGAAGCGATGCGCTCCGCTGCCTGGATCCAGCTTGCGAATCCGGGTAAAAATGGTGTAATCCAGGCCATTTCCTGAATTCAGGCTTTAAATAAAATCCTGTGAGTGGTCTGTTTGTGCCAGCCTTGTGTTGAAATTGTGCTTGTCTGCTGCACAGTGCCAACCCAACCGCATCTGTTCACAGCTCGTGTCTTTGGGTCTCACTTCAAGGAACGCACATGGGCAAGTGGCCGTGCTGTAGACGGACACGGGGAAGCAGGGACAGAGCGCGGCTGCCCGTGCTGAGGCTGCACCCCGCAGCGTGCATGGTGGCACCAGTGCCGCTCGCACAGCGGAGCGCCTGGAAGCTCGGCAGCAGCTGCTGATGTGCCTGGAGCGCTGGCTCTGCCCGCGGTACGTCTCGGCAAATGTGCAGCGTGTGCCTTGTCCTCGCCGATCTGCTCTGAGTGCAGAGGCGCCGCTACAGGGATGTCACTTTAGCGTACCTATAGTAGCATAAATGTCACGCCAAATACTTGCGTTGGCTTGAAAACGCCTGCGACCAGAGCTCAGCCCTGTTCCCGAAGGTGCTCTGCGTGTGCAAGAGGTGAGGCCAGCCCCGTGCACGTCTCGGAGTGCGCTTGCCCCTGCCCCGTGGCGCCTGGGTGCTGGCAGGGGAGCAGGTCCCTGCTGCGGGCACAGAGCGGGCGCCAGGAGCGGCGCCGTGTCCCAGCCGCGGCTGTTCTCAGGCATTGTACTCGGGGTCAAGGAACTTGGCGGCTCCGCAGCTGGGATGCAGGACTTACGTGACTCCTGAATTCCCAGCTGGCCAGAATCCCAGTGCTCCGGGTAACGCTGCTTTCCAGGGTTTTCTCCTCTTCGACCTCACCCGTGGCTCCTGTGTCAGTGACTTGGGCGCTGCGAGCCGAGGGAGCCGGGATCCCCCATCTCCGTCCTTCTACCCAAGTGTTTCAATCATCGGGCTAGGCTTCAGAGGCTCGGTGGAGGCAGCGCGATGGTGTAACCCCACGCTGGCTGTTACCCAAGTGACTCCTGAACCACGCACAAGGCTTAGCTGGAAGGTAACAAACGAGGGGCCGCGGAGCCGTAACTACTGACCAGGCTGTCCTGGTGAGAGCAAAAGCAGGGACTTTGAGGTCAAGAGGGAAATGAGAGGTAGGCCGGCCTTAAAACAGGTGATGTGCTCATAGCGGGGAGTGGAAATGAGCACCTCAAGTGGCCAGACTGTAAAAGAAGTGAAAACTGCATACAGACGAGGGCGTGAAAAAATACACGCTCTGAAAATTACAGGTGAAAGGCAGGCCGCAGAAGATTTGAGGAAAGCATCCTAAAGGCGTAACAATCAATCACGAGTACGTGAGAAGCAGGAAGCTTTCCAGAGAGCCGCAGGGCAGGACGTGAGCGGGCTCTGTGAGGAGGAACGAGCCGCCGCAGAAAAGCTTGGCGGCTTACTTGCATTGGCCCTTGCTGCGAAGGAGCTCACGCTAGGTTCATTCCTTAGCGGACGTGCATTTACACGGCTGCCCCAAGCACTGGGGGGGCGAAAAAAAAAAAAGATTTTGAATCCCATTTTTAGAACACGTGGTTAAAAATCTGCCAGAAGGAGCGCTCGGATGGACTGCCGGATACTCGCCTGGTGAGAGTTACAGTGATCCCTCTGCCAAAAGCCAGCGTTGTTAAAAACGACGGTAATTTTAAAGAAGTTCCAGTGGGAACCAGGAAACTGCAAAGCAGCGAGGGCGCCTTCTATAAAAGGCAAGTTGTTAGAAAGGATAATAAAGTCTTGAAATAACAGAGCCCGGGATAAATCTGGCGTAATGGGAGGTTCCGCGCGGCTTTTGAGGGGGCAGTTGCAAGGCACAAACCTCGAGCGCTCGCAGGAAGCCAGCCGCTGTGTACACAGGACAGTCTGGTCCTCGGAGCGCGCTTCGATCTCCAGAAAGCTCTCCCAGAAGGCCTCTTAAAGAAATTGAGCTGTCGTGGGAAGAAAAGGAAGGTCTGGGCAGTTTCTTGTTGGAAATATTTTCTTAGCACTCTAAAGCCTTGAAATGCACAAACCAAACGTTTCTTACTGGGCAAGGGTCTGTGGAAAACACACGCCATTCCTGTGGAACTCTTGTTTCTGCTCAACGGTATAGCGTTTCGTTTTCGGTGTTTCAGATAACTCTCGGCTGAAATGCGCAGCTGCAATCTCCGCGCGCGGTACAGCTTCCTTACGGCCCTCTCGCGTGAAGCCGCGTCGCTCAGTTTGGACCTCAATTTCCCCGGCTTGCTCTGTGCATTCATTAAATCCCTGCCCTAGGGCTGTGGAAGAGATCACGGAGCATCAGTCACTGAACTACGGCAGAGCCACGGGACCAAGGGATTTGCCCACCGACTGAAAGGGGTAAAGTAGGTAAAAGTCCTTAGGGGGACAGGCCCGATTCCTCGGTAGGGTCCCACGGGGCAAAGCTCCGGGCGCCTCCAGGCAGCAGGAGGTCTGCAGAGCTGGAGCCGTGCCCCTGGCGTGCCTGGAGAGGCTGCGTCTGCTTTCCAGGGGCACGCGGCCCCGGCCGCAGCTGGAAGGAGAGCACGTACGGGTGCTCGCTGTCTGCTGGACAACGTTCACACAGCCCGCCTGATCCCACAGATCCGAGCTCCCCCGGGATAGCCGATGCTGACTTTATTACTGAAGATTAATGAGAAAAAATAACTCTGTTCCCAACGGCTCGGCAGCCGAGCGCGAGGCTGCGGGGGTTTCCCACGTGGTCCCGTGGCCCCGCTGCCCTCCGCGGCTGTGAGAACCGCCGGCACCTCTCGCCCACCCCTCGCCCACCCCTCGCTGCCACCCGCTCCCCCCCAGGCCGGGAGGTGCCCAGCCGGCCAGCAAAGCCCCCTGCAAACGGCACCTCGACTTCAAAGGAGCCTTCCAAAGCAGCCACCCGGCTGGCAGGCACTCGGGATACCCTGGTGACATCCCTGCTAGCAAACCCACGGCCCGACACGCTCTCTGTCCCCGAGGGCGACTGGCGCGGCCCAACAGACCTGCAGGGCTCGCAAGGGCTGCGCCCCAGCTGCTGGGAGATGGGGAAACTGGGCTCCGGACCATCCCCAAACCGGGGTGAGGCACCTCCGTGCTAGTAGCAGAGCCTCCGCCAACTCCTCCGTGAAAAGGGCAAAACGAAAGCAGGCTGTGCAGGAGCTAACCCAGGCTCTCCAGGGACGCATGGTTTCGGGCAGACTTCTGGCTTTCAGTTACTGCAGTCACACGCTGAAACGCAGACGTCTTTTGCTGCGTAATCGCCAAACAGCGGACGACAGGATTGCAACGCGGGTCCAAAGTCCATCCAGGAGCCAGAGCCAGGCACAGAGTGGGAAAGGGGAGCAGGGCTGAGCTCAGATGTAGCCCCGGCCTGAGGGGGCAGGTGGGGCTGGTCAGGGCACCTAAGGCTGTTAATGCCCTTGGAGTCCAGACAGCCAGGCTGGGAGATGGGCGTCCCGTTCCCAGCGCCGGGTCGAGGGCGTTAAACACAGCCCTTGGGTGCACGTTTTCTAGGTCACCCAGGCAGCTGAAGTCAGGGACAAGCACGTGGCAGATTTTGAGGGTGAGCCCTGCGCCCGCGCGCCGAGCGGGATGCCCAGGGGATGCCCAGGCTGGGGTGGAGCGGGAGGTGGAGGCAGAGCAGAGCCGCGCACCCTCTGCACGCCGTGCCGCAGCGGGTGTAATTGCACAGTGAAAGAGCGGGTGCCGGGGCCCCCGTAGCTCCCTGTGTGTGCCCGGGGGCTTTCCCCTTGTGCTGGCCATAGCCTGGCTGTGCCCCAGGTGACCCTGCCGAGGACGGGCTGTCACATCGCGGCGGGAAGCCAGCAGGGGAACGTGCGGCATGGCGGCAGTTCCCCTCCCCACTCCAAGCACCCCTGAGCAGTGCTAGCAGTGACTCCGCTGCAGCTGCTGGCTGCAGCTCGTCTCCCCCCGAGCGGCTGTGGGGAGCCACTGAGTTAGGGCTTCGGCTACGGGGCCCCTCAGAGCCAGGCTGGTCCCCGTCTCGGCCGCGATCTGCCTCTCAGCAGGCAGCCTGTGCCTCGGTTTGCACCTACGCTGTGCCTGGGTGCCCGGCTGAGGCTGGGAGGAACTCGTGCCACAGATGTCACGACCGTGGGGAGGCACTGGCTCTGTGACGACGAGCTTTAGTGGCGCAATCCAAGAGCTCTTACCTGAGCAAACAGAAACACCGCGGCACCGTGCAGCACCCAAGCTTTAGGGGAGCGAGGGGCTGTGCCCCGGTGGGGCAGAGCCATGCAGGGGGGTGCGGGGACCGGTCCCTGCTCAGGCCCCGCATCCCCCATCGCGGGCGGCTCCGGGCTCTGGCGTGTGTTTAACTGCTCGGAAAGGCGACGGGAAAAAGGGTCCACATGTTCCACTTAACAAAATTCTGGGTGTCTTGGTGTCATCAAAGTGTCACTGTCGGATAAAGCCAGAACATTTGCTAAGATTAAAATATTTCCTGTTTTTAAAAATCTGAAAATGAATTTGTTCTGCGACAAAAGTCACTGTTACCCACCAGCCCGTAACCGCTGATGAAGCCGCGGATATTTTGACGTTAGCCACAGCCTTAAAGCCAACAGCAAGCTTTCTCCTAAGCACTCTTATTTTTATGGAAGCGACACTTTTCATAGAAAAAACACCTCGCCTGAATGCAGCGTTTCTACCTGGCTCTTCTAAATGCTAACCTGGAGCTTGACCTGTCGTTGGGAGGAAACGCTGAGGGCTTCCTGAAGCCCCGCCAACAGCAGCTTGGCCCTTCCAATTTGATTACCTGATCTCACCCCAGAGAAAACACACTTTCCCCCCCGCGTGAGATTAGAGAGGAGAAAACAAAATCCAGAAGCTGCCGGGGCCAGGGCCAGCTGCGGCGGGACGGACGGCATTGGTTGCGGCGCTGGCGGGGGTCCAGCTCCCAGCGCTATATAGGAGGGAGAGGGGGGAGCTGGGCGGTAGACGGAGCCGCTGCTGCGTGCTTTAGCCATCGCTCACGCTCTTCTCGCGGCTGAGGAAAACTACAGCCGGCCAAGATGTGCAAAGGATTAGCAGCGCTGCCCCACACGTGCCTGG